>JAARMF010000655.1:0-53519 GCA_022844705.1 Toxascaris leonina | reverse complement strand
AGGCTAGGAGAAGGAAACTCCGAATAACCGAAACTCCGAACTGAATATATATGTATATATATACATATATATAAGTGGCCTGCTCGCCTGGCCAGCGGGGTGGCGTCACTTATTGGCTACAACAATGCAAAACCACGGGCCTCAGTACCCTAATGGAAGCGCATTGTGACCGGCAGCGTCATCGACGTTCGACAGTCCGGTCAATCAAGTGATCAAGTGATATGCTCTGTGCAAGAGGCACCTTAGTTTTCTTTCGCTTAAAACAGCACCGAATACTGCTGCTTCATTATCTTCGTTGAACGTTCCCCAGTTTCCACTCCCACCAAAGCTGTTTTTGTGCAATTCGTGACCTTCAACTTTCTGAATATACAATAATGGAGTGGGAGAAGCGTCGAATAAAAGGAATTCCGGGAATCTCCAATGATATTTGGAACAGTCATCGTCACTCGCGCTCAAGCTAACACAAACGAAACATTACGCATCTACATGCAGATGTGTATGAAAACATCTGCAAAACGACAATACGGCCGTCCTAAGAGGTGAAGGATTGCCCTCTAAACGACGCAATTTAGCTAACAAAAGAGCGATTCGACCCAACGAACTCTCTCGCAAAATATTCAACAGTTGCAACTTTTCAACTAGTTGCCAAATTTGGTGTATCCAGCAGCTTATTTATTTGCATATTTGGTTAGCGCTGACATCTATGATGGTTCACCGATTTGCACGTTTAACTAGCCGCTCGCACAACACTTTCAGTTTACATTCGCTATCGCAATATCAACATCACAATCGATTTTCTTCTCCAATCTGGAAAGCACATTCTTTCGTCAAATTGTTCCTTGAAACGATGGTTAAAGCTGATTTCTGTTCCATCATTGCGCCTGATTTGGCACTTTTCAACAAGGGTCGAATAGAAGAGTTCTAAACCTGCCAGTGTTAGGTATTAGAAGCTCAACCCCGAACACTGTGCCTCATTTCTTTGGGAGGACAAGTGTGAATATATCATCAGCTAGAACATAACTCAGCTTCACTCTATGATAGAGTTACTGGCGCTTCTCAAACTGAAAGTTTATTTCTAAAACAGGATAACTTTATATTATAAGCGAGAGAATCGAGTCACTAGCGAATCTTGGGTTTCTTAGCGCGGAGTACAGGCCCACAGAAGAAGATTGGCACCTGTAGGCAGAAGAGAAATGTTTTCGTTATTTTTCACCTGAAAGAAAAAACGACGTAGCAAATTTCCTTCTCAAACAAATCATAGCGAGAGTTTTGGCATGAAAAAAACTTCCACTCTTCAAGTCGATAAAGCACTGAACTACATTAATGTAGACATTCGCGATGTTTGCGCTAACAATATTCTGACGCTTTCATCTACCTTTACAAGTCAGGTAAGCATTCGTCATCAGTGGCCGATTAACAGTGCACACTCATCATCTCCAGCGGAAACCGTTTAAAGCCTTTGCAATATAAACAAAGGAAGAGATGGAACTGTTGCAACTGTAGTTATGGAAATGGCCAATCATCGCGCAATCGAGCCATCAGCTGACAAGCATAAGTCATAGAAAGCTATTGATGAAGGATTGTTATGAGCCGAATTTGGTCATCTATTAATGCAAGTGAGCTGCTTTTATCTGGGCATTATTCACATCTTACCGACGTGATTGACGAGATGAAACCTACTGAAATTTGATGACATTTTGATGGTTGAGATGTTGCAAATGTTTGATGTTAGTTTCCTCCTTGTCCTTCACCTTCTTCACAGCGACCACTTTTCCATTGAGCTTGCCCATGAAGACAGCACCCTGAGAGCCTGATCCGAGCCATTCCAGGTTAGTTATCGACTCGAATGGAATTTCCCATTCATCGTCCGAATAAGTCAGTGTCGACTTGGTCATGCCGCTCGATCTAAAAATCACAGAACAGTATGCTTCTCTGACGTTCTCTCGACTGTGAATGGCTTTTAACGTCTTCTCAAACGATGGGCAGGGTGAGGTCCTCATAGCAAACAATGACCAGCTCCATCTCCCCATCTCTCCATCTTTGATAAGCGGAGGGAGCAACAGTAGTTCATGACTGAATCAGAAACGCCTTCATTCGAAAGGTTTTAGTGCCGGATAATATCTCTGCTTCAATGACTGAACGAGAATGGTCCGGCCTAACAAGTTTAATTTCACATTACCATTAAAAGCTCTCAGAAAGAACTCTAGAAATTGAAGAGAACAAACCAGTTACGTAATTAGAGGATCGTTTTTCATTTCAACAAGGGCTTTTGAATGGTTTGAAGCATGTGATCCGCTACATGAGTGGTCTCAAGCAGGACACATTTCAATTAATGGTCAAGGATTACTACAAGCGATAAGAATTTTGAATTGGTGTTTGCTGACTTCCATACTGACTTCCATGTAAGTTGAAATTCGCAACCTTGTATCACTCTACGAATCGAAGGTTTTAAACGTGACAATTTACAGCTGAATAGGACAATCGCCTCTGGAACTGAATCAGTAAACGTTCGCAGCTCATCTACGCGCTCGCCAATGCTATCTTTAAACCTAAGCAGGCGAGTATTTACAGCTGTGAACGGTACTCAGTACATCTAAGAAAAAAACTTCCCGGGCAAATATGTAAATCAAAACGCCATTACAGACAACTAAATAGGGGTGTCCGTACTCTTATGGATCGACAAATATGTGCACAACATCTAGCTCACTCAAATTTCAGCGAAAAATATTTGTCACTTTTTTCCTGGATTTTTGCGACTAATTTCCCCACTTCTCGGTATGAGCAATATTGCTTTCCACCTCGCTTATCGTTACAGACATTCTGCTTGTATTCATCAAGATCAGTCATTTTCCATGCGACCTGCACGCAGAAGAACAAATCAGCTGCGTGGTTTCTTGGACTTTCCAAGCCGTCCGCGCAATCTCTCAAGTTTTAGCTACTCTGCGCGATACTAAGCAAATGAATGGATTTCAATGCGACCACTCATTTCTTCGACCTTTTCGTCTGAAACCAGAACACTTTGCGCTAATTTTGTAAACCCTATTATTTTTAAGAGGAATATAAAAGCTTCAGATGTATGCTGTCAGCGTGCAATCTACACTTACATTTAATGGAATTCAAAGTTGCAATCATGACTGTTTTCTGATATATGAACTAATATGCGCGAATCGTGTAAACAGTTTGTGCAGGATGTGGGCCCTTCATATCGGATCTGGATTTTCACTGCCGAAACCCAATTCTTCGTACCCTTTTTTTGCAAATCATATAGCAAGGAGGATGCATCAACTTGAAAATTCCAACAATCCATGCAATCAGCGCGGGGCCCAAAGCAATTTGTAGCCTTTTGTTCGCAATTGGCAAACAACGTGCACGTCGATTGCACAGTCTCTCATATATAACAACCTGGCGCAGTTTTTTCGCCTCCATATTGTATTACACACTCATTTTTCCTCAGTGGGTTTTCCGTTCGCAAATATTTCGCATACTTTGTGCGATCTTTTGCCAGCCATCACTTCTTTGCACATTTATTGTGCCATTTATTCAGTGAATGTCTTCATAAAACGTCCTCATCCATTATACATCGTTGAGAAAAGAGTCTGAGACTGTTTCAAAAATTTTATTGAAGATATTTCATTTCCAAAATGCGTTGTAAAACTCTGGAGTTAATAATGATTATAACAGACTGTCAACTGAAATTGTGCCCTAATGATTTCGCTTAGCTTTCTATTTTCAATACAGTTGAAGGCCCTATGGACAAAGTTACGCCTCATACCTTCCAAAGCGATCAAGTTTTTAGAGAAGCCGACTGGAACTCGTAGCGATAATTGTTTGCAAGATTATAGTGTGTCCGATACACTGATTAGGTTTGTTGTGGTAGTAAACGAGTGAATGATCATCGGAATACCGTAGAATGTCACGTAAGGTCTAGGGCACAAGCAGTGATGCTCCATCACAATTTCGGTCTTTGTTTGTTCGAGTGCTGCATGGCGTTACGCGAAGGAACAACTTTGGAATAAGGAAACGATAAAATGAAAACGCGACCACCGATTTTCGTTTGCTCTCGAGTTTTTTCTTTTTTTGCCGATTAAGGCCGTATAGGAAATTTCGCAAAAAGAGGTAAAGACAGATAGAGCGTCAATATATTAAGAGAGGCAAAAAGGAACAACAAAAATTTTGCAGCTTTAACTGCACTTTTCGGCGTGGCAAGAAAAGAATAGAGGAGTAGTTGGCCGTCAACACGAATTCTTTGTTAGTGGGGCCAACTTTTACCAGTGAAAAAGATCCACATGATCACGTACGGAATCTTCCTGAACAATACGAAATACTGATATGATTTTAACCATTGAAAAAATATGCGCCCTGTCCGCATCTCCCAACCGACGAGGAAGAAGTTGGGATAGACAGCGAGGAAGAACAACAATGGGAACATTTCGCTGATGGCCACAAGGAAATACTTCTGCAAAAACACCACGCCGAGCAGTATCCTAAAAAGCGATGCTCTGATACTTACAAAGAATCGCTCGATCGACCAAAATATGTCCACATTGGTTTGAAACAAGCAAACAGTCCCCTATAGAGGCTGTCGATGGCTCGTATTTGCTCGGGTACGAAGTGTCGCACGTTGGCATTAATGCGCGAAGGTGTGGCCGTCGGCGTCGAGGCCGCTGTGTCTGGCGAGGCTGATCCTGTAATAAACGAGCTTTTATTGAGGTATCTAACCAGCAATTGCCTCAAAAGATTAATATGCGCCCGGCTGGTTGCATTTCTGGAAAGCGCACTGTCGACATTTCTGATATATCCTCAAAAGGGCCAAGCCGGGTAATTATTACTGATGTTGAACAGCTAAGACGTGGCTGTAAACCTAATATTTTGAACATGAAATCCTTTCAGAAAGAAAAGTTCTGCATTTAGAACGTTTCGCGATCGTTTAAGTAATACAAAAAGAAAAACGAGTAATCTTGTATTCCCTCGAAAAAACTTAAGTACTTAGCTGACACCATACAATACAGTCACTGACCAGATCGTACAGCATTACAATACAATTTCAGCAGCATTCAGAATGCCTTTTGACTTTTTTCTTCGACCTTCGACTCATTGAGAAATGAGAAAAGAAGCAGAAATACGTCTGTCAACCAAAAGCAGCATTTCGACGTAATTGCCTCCGCTTCGACGTTTCAGTAGTACTTATTCAAGAATGGAACATTGGTTAGAACGGCAGGCTCAGTGTGTATCTCGAGAGGCATTCAACTCGGTGTTACATTAAAGTCGACGTCTGCAATACCGTCGCTATTGCTGGCAGCGAATCGCGAGGTGATCGGAGTTGTTGGCGCACTCTGTGTTTCCATCTCATGATTCATAAACGATTGTGGCTCACCAATCATCTTCTGAATCTGCGATGAGGCCGTCATCATCGTTCGATCTGTAACTACAGCACAAGGTTATTATTTCCTACTTTATATGAGCGTCAGTTAATATAAACACGCAAGAGCACTTCATTGCCCGTTTCATATCGTTGCCAACGACAATTCTTCAGTCCCTTGTGAACAGCACTTCACCATCAACGTGTCGCAAACTTACAGCTTCAGTTAATCGAAACAGTGTAAGTGGACATCTTCGAATCTGTTGACTTCGTCTTTTTTTGGTGACGATTAGATCGGGCCGATGAAAACCATCGCAAATTGCTTTGTTTTCGATGAATCACCTACGACGTGAACTATCAGTAGTCATTGGTAAGGAAACACTTCCGCAATCTTTGGTCATGCCTTATCACGAGGAATTCAGTGAAATAATTTTCAGTCACATATCAGTGTTGCGTACGGCAAATATTGCAAAGGGTCAATATTTGCCACCTGCATGCTTATCTCCGATGGCTACAGCTTTACGCTGAGGAAACGAAACGAATTATAAGACGTTTATATATTCGAGCATTGTGCGACATCCATATACTCCAACAGTCAGGAAGCACAAAATGATGTAGTATGGAAAAGATTTCGATACACTCAGACCAACTAAAGCAAGGACTACAGGTACCATTTCAATTACGTGGATTAGAACAAGTTGCACTGAAAATTGTCCCACATTTTGCTGCCTTGCTAAGCAGTTTCTTCTGAAACATTGTTCCAGCCGCTGGTCGAAAATTGACCGTCAGCCCTTCGGTAGAAAGCCTGGGCGTTTCGCAACCCTTCATGTGAACGCTTCTTGAATTACACCTAACACTGTGTAGGATTATGGCACCCGAATCCTTTTCCATTTCAGTCTCTGACATAATATGGTAAATTAACTCGGTGGTGATCACCACGCGAACTATGTTCAAATGCGGATGAAAGCTGAGAATTAAGGCTGTTTTCACGTCATTGGCAATCGGGGTCAGAGATAAACGAGCATAGCCTGGAATTGTTACGAAATGTCATTTCAATTCACCATTAATACCCTCCAAAACTTTCCATATTTGAGGAGAGACAGAATGCTCGAGTCTTGAACTTCGACAAGCTAAGAAGAGACCACACGTTCAAATTTGAAAACTAGGTGCATATTTTAATGACCTTTAACGCCTTTTCGGTTCTTCATGAAGGTACAATGATTTCCAACGTTCGCTCTGTTCCACCTTCCCCCCTCCCCCCATCTCTATGGCAATTCATTGTCATTACATTAATCTACAAAATTAGATACATTCAATCGTATAAGTACAGTCCCAGTGGCTTAATGTCAGAAGCAAACAACACATTAATAGTTTCGGTCTCCTCAGACTTCCAATTTTAGTATTTAAACTGTCACCCCTTTAAACTGTCAGTAATTAAACACCCTACGAAACAATTAACAAAACTGAGCCATTGTGAGACATCAGTCAAAATGTACAGGTGCAAATCGGTACCTCTACCATTTGCAAAATATCATGCATTTACCTGCGCATCTCAATATTTGTCAGCATCGACGAAAGTATCAAAGAGGTATAATCGAAGTAAAATATTAAAGGAAAAGCGCAACCATTTTTCGATTTCTTGTAAAAGTTTCAGGAATTTCTATTCCACATGAACGTGGACTTCACTTATTGCAAAAAGTTTCCTTCCATTTATCTCAAGACCTGATTTTCTTCACACTGCTTGAAGCTGATTTCAAGGACTTCACATGTAAGATTTGCTGGTCGAGACGATTTATTACGAGGTTTTGGCACATATAGAACTTCTTCAGGGAACAAAAAAGAAAACTTGAATTCTCGCAAAACAGTGGAATTCGATTGGTGCACTGATTTTCTGCACGTCTTTGGCGCAAAAAAAATGTACTCCCTCAGGAACTTTGTCAAAAGGTGATCAGACGATTGCCAACAAACAAAAAAACACTCAGAAAATATGTATTCGTATTCTCGAACATCAGTTTAGCTTGACTCAACAAATGGAACTTCCGAAAGTTTTATTTATCCAATTCAGCTGCTTACAGAATGAATCTCGACCAACATGAAACGCAGGTAAACTGTAGGTAACATTTAAGAGCCTACAACTACTGTCATTCTTTATAAATCTGTTGCAGCCACTTACAAACTTGTTTTGATCTACGTATGTAATATAATGTAATATACTTGCGAAATCTTATAGCTCTAGCTTGAATAGTTCCTCACTGATACTATCCGAACGCATACATAGGAGCTCTGCCGTCGAACATGACACCATGCTTTCCACGATTGAAAACGTCTTTAAAAAAGCAATTGGGTCAATGAAAAAAGCTCCAATGACGAGGTTGAAGGTAAGACAGGATACAGGGGCGGTCACAACAGGACAAAGTTTCATATCAGTTAGGTCAAGATGAATCAGCACGTAGACGATGGATTTAAATTGCGCTTGAATATATGAAGTCAAAATTTTGCTTGTAGTCTTCTCCTTCCCGTCCCACATCACGAATAAACAGACAAAACGAGCGAAGACAATGTGATGCTTCTATACTCTGTTGCGTACATACTTTTTCTTACGAATGTCGATATGCTTCTACAGAGGTAATAATGTTCCTGTCGTATCAGCTTCGTCGACGTGCAAATGAGATAGCAGGATTGAGTGAATGGAAATCACCTGAACTGGATCGAAGACCGCCCTCAGACGAAGTCGACGACGTGCGCACACTCGAAAAGTCACCTTTGCTTAGCGATATTCCAGCAGACGCCCGTGACGGATCTTTCACAGCCAACGGCCCTCCAACGCTTTTTACAACTTTCGAGAGTGTGCTGCAAAACTTAGCAGTTGCGTATAAGCAAATCGATGATGCATCAGGGGCGAAGCAAACCCGTACTCGGCCATAAATGTTCCGAAAAAAAGACAGTAAGAAAGCAATCTGGAAAACAAAGTGGAAAAAATGAATAGCACTGCGATGCGTTCAAAAGCTCAAAGTGAAGCACCAAGGTGTTGCAGAGTTGCATCAACAACACCGCATTACCTCCAACAGCGTTTAACACGAACATCGAGTCATGCGCCCAAAAGTGCAAGCAGAAACTCAATGGGGAAAATGCACTAACATACCACTTGTAATAAGCAACCTCTAATCCAACACAGATTTCAACTTACCATTCGCTGCACTGCAGCCAACAAAATCGCCATCGCTGGGTTACGAATTGGTGAAAAAGCAATTTTTAAAAATGCAGTAAGCTTACATCTATAGCTTTATCTGATTCGGATGAGGAGTTCAAAAATGAAGTGCTGTTCGGAAAAACCGACAGCTAATAAAGAACATGAAAAGTAGTGCGCTCTTTATATATGACAATCTGCGCCTGATGATGAAGTCTCACATGACCGATAGCAACAAGCGTCGCAGAATCAGAAGACAAAAAGTTCGACGGCTAATCTCGAATGCTCTCTGTATTGCACGCCACTTCAGCCGAACGCCTCAGGTGTACGCTCTTGCTGTCAGCTCAATCGCCGGGCCTTTCCCCATCACCTGTTACCTCCAACTCATTCTCCACTTGTACAAGCTGCGCGTTACGATTATTGGTGAGAATAGCGATTCTCTTACTCGTACCTGGTGAGCACTTCCTTTTGTCGAAGCTTCACTGAGTTCAAATCATGCAAAGCCTCATAATTCTCCAGATTTACATGTTTTGAACTCCAATGATCTCAATTTTGACCGGAAAGGCATAAAATGCACTGAAGAAAGATATTTCCGGCCGAATTTTGTGCACAGTTTGCATAATTTTCGATTTTTAGGCACATCTCTGGCACCCAGTTCTGGTGCTAAATTTGCGATTGAGTCGCTCCCAATTGGGCGGTGTTGTCATTTTTCTACTAAATTTGCGATTGAGTCGCTCCCAATTGGGCGGTGTTGTCATTTTTCTAAAATCAGCCAATTTCCGCAAATTCTGTGGTCTTTCCAGCGACCATCACATAAAATCAAGTGACACACAGTTACTGACCAATCGACTTTGTTTCTTCCGGCGTCATCATATGAAGAGAGGTGCCAACAGCTTAGATGACGAGCATAAAGAGGAAGGTGGGAGGCCAGACGTTGCCCACGAACGAAAACGAGACAGTAACAGCGATTCTTCCATACATCTGGCATCAAGAGGAGGAAAAAGAGGAAGATGAGATTGCGGACATGCTGTTTTCTCCCAGTTCTGCAAAAAACCGATCGAACCGTTTCGCTGCAACCGATGACACGAGACAGAATAACGGCATGGGCATAAAGTTTACCATGTCAAATAATTTATGCCAGATGAAATGATTCAAAATGCGAAGAATCGTCACTGCACAGAAGCCACTACGTTACGTTCTTTCGCATTTCTTTTCACTTCACAAACTGGTTTCAGAAATTACCGACGTCCACAGTAGTGCATTCATATATCAACTGATGGGGCATTCGTAGAAATCCTCTACCAAGGCGTTTTTCATGACCCACCGGCGTAAAATGTACCTCAAGCGACTGCAAAATAAATAGAAGCTTTAACGCGCTTTAAATGCCTACAACTCCCTCCGAAATTCACTGGTCAACTGAAACATTGAAGCGAAGATCGTTCCACGGCGTAGATTATACCTACCAAATGCAATACTTATAGCTTTCTTGATTTGCGGTTTGAAAAAAAAAACCTGTCAGAGAAACACATAGACGCATGTGATCCGGCAAATGCAAATTTAGAAAAGCACATTGGAAACGCTGTATGCTAATGTTCAAATATAGGCCTGTCTTAGGAACAGCTTGCTGCTGTGCAAAATTCTCTTGCACCTGCATTCTCGCAGGGAACGAAACACAATGGTGCAGCTGGCTCTACTTCAGAACTCGCCGGCTGGAAGAACTTTTAGCGAGAAGCTAGTAATTTATTCACATAGGAGAACTCGCTGTCAGCGAAGAAAGGCATGCCAATACTTCGCAGCAATTGTCACGTCTCCTAGACTGAATGAATGCATTCCTCCTTTTTTCCACCCTCTCAATGCTAATGAGAGAAAGGCACAAAAGTAAAAATGGAATGGGACGAAGGGTAACCGTGAAGTACTGCAGCAACAAAAGAGATTAGCCCAATACGGTGCGTGACCAGCTCAGATATCACGCCACTGGACCATTGCAAACATTCTTTCGTTACCACATGGGAGATGCGAAATGCGCATGATATTTGCGAGCAGATGTCGCGATCGAAGACAGGAGAAGCATGAAACGGACAAAGGAAACAGACTATCGCTTAACGAAGGGATGCTAATGACAGAGATCGTACTAGGCAATACCCAATAAAGGGCTTATTCCAAAACATACCGTTAGACCATCCGGTATAACGAATGAAGTATACATGTCACAAGCCTCAGTCATCACTAAAGTATGTCTTCAGAGCGGAAATGAGAAGTTGAAAGGATGAAAACACAGGAAGGATGTGTTTCTCTGCGCAAAATTTCACTGATTAGCTCTGAGAAAAGATAGAAGAGATATATGTCGCGTGGACCACTATATATACCCACTCTCATCACTGATGAGGACCATGGCCGATCCAGCTTTGCTGGTATTCAGCTTTTTCTTCCCAAACCTTTCCTGCGAGTTTTTTCAGTCGGTCCTCTTATCATGTGGATGTCGACTGGATTACCAACATGGTGGACCTCGCGACAGAGAGAGGAAAAATGGAAAAGAGAAGGAGAGAAGGCCAAGGAGATGAAATTAAATGAGACGCTGTTTCATCTAACCCTAATGGTTCATAGAAGTTTCACGAACGCTCGCGTACTAACTTCGGGGCCATGTTTTCACTTAGAAAAACAATGAAACTCGAAGAGGACAGATTCGAACACCAAGGAAAATAAACGCCTAGCCACCAAACAAACAACGTGTATTTATGCATTATCCACAGAGAAGATTCATTCAGTCGTAGATGTACTTAAGAACTTTTATGGAGGGATGAGGGAGGACCTGAAACTGAACTACGAAAAACTGACTTGGAACACCTCATCTGTTTTTACTTTCTAGTGATGCCCGATTCAAACTTTGCCGTACTCGCCCTGACAATCAGTGAAAGACAGCCACACCACTTCGCTGACGGAATTTACTGGCATAACATGCCGAAAAGATTCTCCTCAACAATTAAATTATGGTTGCAGAAAGCTGAGACGCGACACAAACGTAGATCGCGGTTCCTGTGGAACAACGATAAAGCTATCTTCTTGGTGAAGCAAACTGAAAAAGCCACCCTCACTCTTTTCCAGTATCTTTTAATCGTCCGTAGAGGAAGGACAGATGCATGCCGCCGTCCTTCTCAACTCTTCCTCCTCTTTACATAACTTCCTCCCGTATACTAACCCACGAAGCAAAAACCTTCCAACATGGAAGGAACAGCAAAGGCTACTGGAAAAAAAATGATGTGATGGGAGTTACGAAAGAAAGAAGGAGAGGGCCAAGGAAGGGTAGCAACAGATGACTTTGTTATGGGTGAGACAACTGCAGTATATCAGCAAACAGCATAAAGGCCGATTAAACACAAATGAAAGAGATGAACAGCTGCAACGCAGTAAACCAGTCAGCAGTAAAAGCAAGAAGATCTGGTTGGATAACGAGTTGCAATTGAGGGATCACTAAAAGAGCGTGCGCACTCCATTCATTTGAGGCGCCCCACTTAATGACCCGCAAAGGTGTTTTCCTACTTCCAAATTCTCGTTACATTTCAGTTATTCTATCCAGTTTCCGAAGTCTTATTGTATTTTGAAAGCAAAGAACGACATATGTTTTCGGCAAAGGTGCACAGACGGTGACAATGCCCGCAGCATCTGCCTAATGTTCAGAAACTTGACATGAACACATTTCCGGTTGATGTCCTAGCAATGAACCGCATGCCTTGAAAGAAAGTGATGCATATGCGATATCCCAAATAAGCACATTCATGGAAGCTTCATTAAAGAGTGGCCCTGCCCGAAGGAAACAGCATTTGCAATAAGTATACCGTCGAAGCCTCCATTTCAGGCACATGGATTACAGTGTGTAGTGCCGCACGAGTATCCATAGACGGCTTCTCACGCTTTAGAAGCCCGCTTGATTGTCGTCGGTTGGCACCACCGTACTGCTAATAATCAAACCGATGGCGCTTACCTGAACGAAGTTTCCATCACTTCGTCAACGCCACAGTGAGGAAACTGAATACGATCGCCAACTCATTTGATGAGATGCTATTTCGGAACAGCAAAGACGACATAGCTTTACCTCTGCGTCATCCTAGAGTGTAACTTCCAAATGTTGGTGCACAACAAAGATTCCAACATATTCGCCTTCTGTTCATTTATCTGAATGGTTCGTAGGAAAAAAGATGAAACATACGTTTACATGAAGGCTTATTGAATATTTTTGAGCAATTTGAAGACAGTTGGGATAGACAGTGGGAAATCATTTGCAATTACTTAACTTTCCTGATGCAGCGATTCAGGAAGATTAGATAAGAAGTATAAGTTGTTTTCTGTCATGATCGTTTTTAAATTTCTTTCCTCGTAGTTTCGTAATTAAATCGTTTCTGAATACGACCGTCATTTCCTTCAATTAAACTGAAGCAATACTGCGTTCCTATCGCAACATGAGCCACCCTCATCCGCTCGAAATGAACATTGACTCGAAGTACGCAACACGTGTCTGCCGCTTATTGTGCGTCATACAGCAAATACCGATAGCGCAAAAAAATCAACCGTATGGTAGCTTTGCTTTCAGAGTGCTAAAAGATCGGCAACAATATGTGTCAGTGACAGAGCATGGTGGCTACGTTAGCGTCAATCGTAAATGATCGTTTCGATAGCTTCTTTCAACTAGCACAACTCTACTATTGAAAGAGCAACGTTGCAGAAGACATTAAACGACACCAAATTGTGAACAAAGTATTTGCGAGTACAGTTTCTTCCACTTGCTCAGCAAAACCTTCAGAGTGCCAATATTTAGCCGAACGTTCGCAATTGAGGGCATTCTGACAGCGAGATAAGCATGCCCACCATAAACTTCATTTTTTTTTTTTTTTGAATCACTCACTGCTGCTAAGAAACGTGTTCACTTCGTTACCCCTTATCGAAACTGCAGTGTGTAAACCGAAATCCGTATTGATGGAGAGTCTGATCGAAATTTGTTCGGTCTTTTCATCTGTATTTCCAGCATTAAACAAAATGGCCAAAATTCTTCGAAGTCCCCATCTTGGCCTATATAGTAAAAAAGCTGATGAACAATTCATAAACCTAATTACAGGAAGAAAAATTAGGATATTCGAAACGTTACGTTCAATATAACAATTCTAAACGTAGACATCGAACGACACAACTACACTGTAAGACTCGACAAATGCCGCAATATACACAGCCATCGCTAGCACGGCATAAAGCTTTCCCGTTGCGAATACTTTCAATGGCAACCTACTAATAGGAAAAATACAAAGCACTCAAGTCGATAACAATGAAACCAAAGTTAATACGGAGAACACTTCTACAAAGCAACCCCGGAACAATTTAGATTGTGAAGTTCCATGCGATAATTACCAATCTCAAAAAGCAACTCGTGAAAATTCAGCAGTCTAATGCAGACATTTCCGGTACGGTAAAATGTATGGGGATTTAAGGCAATAGACAGTTGCACATTTCAGCTGCGATAGCAAATTATAAACCGGAAATGTTTTCAAATTTGGCACAACGACGAAAAGCTTCCGGCACTGCTACCAAATCCGATGAAAGTGACACATGACAACCAGCGGTGTGCTGAACAAGTATGTAAAATTGACGGCATCGACTGCAGTAGTTTCGAAACTGCAGAGGCACTAGCGGCATTCTGCAAATTTTTGCAGTGTGTACGTGTAGAAGATATAGCTTTTAAAAAACGCTGAAGATACAAGAAAACAGCAGCGGGAGGGAGGAGGCGGGTCACTAACGTCAGATAAGTCTCGAGGAGATCTGTGCAAAACGCTGATGTTATTAGAGGTTTCTTCCATAAAGAACAACGTCAAACCGGCTGCTTCCAACCATGTCTCGCCAACAGCTCGATTAGATGAAGGTGACCACTGTGAATGCGGCATTCTGCGCATCAGTCATTTTGCCTCTGGCGAAACACACCTTATTAAAGGCTGTATTTTGCATTCATGAAGATCGAACATTTCATTCATGCTGTGAATTTATGGATCGGCCCGTTACAAGACATCGCTCACACAATAACGAATTGGGCAAATCGCAAACTATCTGCAATTGAAAAATTTGATAGATGGAACCCTTATTCTTCTCTTGGCACTGTTTTCCTCAATAAGCACTTAACAGGACATTGCTAAAATAACAGTTTGGACGAGGGAAAGGTTTCTTTCCAAGCCACGAAGAGCGAAGGAACTGCTGACACTCGGACTGCAATTCGTTTGCCTCACAACTTCTAACGAAGAGCTACAGCATCAGCTTTACGTATATCATACTAGACACAACAGCATTGGGGCATTCGCGCAACTTGTTCACGTCTCTCTGACAGCGGTTTATTGAGCATCGCGCTTGCAAAATAAACTTCTAAAAATAGCCCTGCGCGCATGGCAAGCATGCATTGCAAATGCGCATCACTGGCCCACTTGGGCTTCCGAAGCTGCCCCGCCGCACACAAACCTCGAACACGGCCATTACCACAAACCACACTATTGGGACGATTTTGAGAGAAGGCTCGAGAAAAGTGGGTAAGAAGGGAGGGTGGAAGGAGGGGAGAATGCAGAGCAATTAGAGAATAAGTGAGATTTTTAAATATCACAACTGATCGAAACTGTCACGAGGACCGACTTTCTCAGTGAAAAGCAGGATGTACGCGGGTCGTTTTGCGCGTTGGGCCCCACTTTATTTGTGAATAGCGCAGTAGGTACCTTCAGACGTTAGCATAACGAAGAACTGTAAAACCGCTGACCGCAACTCGCACGAATAACAGATCAAGACCACCTTTTGTCAGAAGAGATTTAATCACGCTATTTGCACAAAATTTAAATAAAATAAAGGTGGAGATAAGTGATCCTATGGCCAAAAAGCTCTGTGAATCACTGGCCTAGGTAAAGATTTAGGACGGCGATTATGTGGAGCGATCGGCACTATTTCAATTGGACTCAACTTGGTAAAACGACTGAAACAGTCGAAAATTGGCCCAAGTTCTGTGAGGACTCTCCGGCCTTAGTTAGCTTTCAAGCATTAAAAAAGGCAAAAAACTTTATGATGGCGTGCAAGACGGAATTAGAAAAACAACGTCGCCTAATAAGTCAAATTCTTTCAACAGCATTCAATGAATAAAGCAGACGTGACATATAAGTTATGAAGAAAATTGCTGAAAATTTACAAAAAAATTACAAAACACATAATAGGAAAATGTAGCACCGATAAGGTTTCTCATAGCTAAGACTTTTCTTTCAACATATCTAAAGATCCCAATGCGCACACTTTCGCAATCTCATGTAGCAACGGCATTCGTAATCAGAGAGCACTTCTTATCAGTGTCAACACTTCTTCCTCAAATTCGCTTGGCTTGCATAAATTTCAGTTCTCTGTGCCGCCAAAACAACCTCAGAAGTCCCGCAACTTCATGCTCATGACAGCTCACGTCGTTCTGCAAGCATCCCAGTGCCCAGAGTGCACGACTGCTCTGCATAAAGCGGGCAATGAGTAACACGCACGCATCCTGCCCTCCGTTCTAAAATAGTCACTCCCCTCAATGCCGAGTTGAATTAGCCAACGACTGAGTGCTGAAGAAGAAAACATATCTTTAGGAAGAAGGCTGGACAATTAAGTCCTCTTGCCTTGAAAAAATTCAGAGCCTGTGAACTTTAAAAATTAGTTACCTTGATATCCTCTGAAAATTAGTTACCTTGATATCCTCCTACATCAATTTTCTTGGCTCCTACAGGAGTTGCCACTGATTTTCCACTACTAGCGTCAGTTCGATGAACGGTTGGCTGAAGCGACGCAACCATTTTAATTCGAATGCAACCGCGTTTAGCCTTTGTGGACCAAGCCTGATATGTTATTGATATACTGTGCATTAATTGCCTACTAGCCGTTAAAGACGGCGAAGCATAATGCATAAAATCACTAGGCGATTCCATAAAGGGCACAAGAAATGACTGCGATCACTGTTTTGCGTTTTTAAAAAATTTCCGCCCTCAAGTGAACCATTACCTCTGGTTCGATATGTCGCGCACTTTCTCACTTAGTTCTAGACGAGTTCCTCACGTCCTTTTGCACTTCAACTTTTATACACCTTTATTACAATATTGCATCAGCTGTTACTCCAAATATAGATGCGCTTTGTGGTCATGAATGTCGCACATCCGGGAAAGCATTAAAGGGTTCATTCGAAAGACGATCAAAATTATAAATTAAATAGAGTACAGAGGAAGCGGGCGATAGGTATTACTTACTCACACAGCTTTCTGCAAATAACAATCACTTGTGATATCCTGTGGATAAACAACCGGTGGATTGGGTGACTCCTTTCCAGTCAGCTATCCACAACATCCTCGCCTCTTTTTGAAACTGAGTGAATAATCACTTCCTTTGAGAGTTTCACATTCCTAACCATATTAAAAATAGCTCATCAACAATTATGAGGATTATTTGAGGAAACGTTCCCAAAAAATAGCTTAATACCTATAAGCTCAGAGCATTTGCACTTGATCGCCCTTTAAGTGAATAGTTAACAAAGCAAAAGCACACAGATGTGACCATCTTTCTGACAGAGTGCAAATCAGCGAAACGAAGAGAGTTGATGAGGACAATACACTTCTGAGGATCCTTGTGGATTGCATTTTGATGGAATAATTAGTGGACATCAATCCTTTGCAATAATCCATTTAACAAAGCGATGAGACTATCGAAGGCCAACATCTAATATGCACTTCCCGAGAATGAGATGATGAGCATACCGAAGGAGCACATCGACTAGCAAATGATCAAAACAGCGACAATCGGAACAGCACGAACTAATGAGACAACTCATTTTTCTTTTCTCGCCGTGCACTATTTCCTTTTGTTCTTATCTTTCACTCACAAATGTTGTTAATCGTTTTTGCGCATATGGAAAGTTTGCGCCTATTTAAGTCACTTTTTCGAATGTCGTCGAGCATTCATATTGGAATTGCTACAGTCACCGATTTATAAGTTGAGTTATACGCTTCTAAATGCCAACTAATCGCAATGGAAGTACGAATCTTTAGTGGAAAATTTGTATAGACGATTCGATCAGTCGAGATTTGAAGGCATAATTTTGCTTATTTTATCTTCTATAGGCAATTTGTAATACTGCTATGTCAAATGAATGGATTTCCTAGCAGTTGCTCTGCAATGCTCTCTAATTCTATAGCAAAGACGCTGCGTAATGTTTTCCAACAAAAACGGCCCTGAATCTTGTGTGCTCCTCCGACTGAATTACGAATGGTTACTACTCATGAACAAGAAGGAATCATAGGGAATGTTTTGGTGATTTTGACATGGATGCAAACTTTTTACATTGCTTCACATATCATCAACTGCATGCAGAGCCTGGCAATGTCTAGCTACATTCGAGAGTGTTTTCCATTCGCGCTGGAAAAAAAAAGGGTCGAGAGGGAAGAATGCATTTCATCAACGCAGAGTTAGAGTCATCCGTCACTTTCTATTTGAAGGAATCGAAGAAAATTTAAAAGAAGATTTATTGCGATATTGTTTAACGCAGATGCGGCTGGGTACACTGTTTTTTGCGTTCGACCCTAATTTGCCAGCCCTCTCCTTTCTCTTAAGCATACTTCTTCCCTTCCTGCACCGCATCTCCGCTCCTTTCTACCACTAACTTACGGTCATTTTCGAGCGTATCTGATGATTGTTATGTTATAGTTCAAGCTTGAGCTACACTGCAAAAGCTGAGATTTTCATAAAATTGAACTTATGCTAATCACCGAAAAAATCATCTGGTGTGCACAACACCCGCTCTCGCCTAATGAGTTAGGCATTTTCCATAGCAAACGAGCCATGCCAATAACGCATTTACCGGGGTCTGTATGGGATTCGAGCGGAAGTTTTTCGTTGCAGATATCGACATATGCTTTTTATTGCTCAGACTCGTTGAATGGTGCAAAAGCAAAACCGAACCGGTTAAAAACAAATCGAAATATTTTGGCATTTTTAATGTTTACATTTTTTTCGTATCGGTGAGCCAACGTGAAACATGTTACGACAGGTCAATTTGTACATTATACCAACGAGATCTAATAATTCGAGCTTCTTTGAATGATGAGTTGAAACCAGTGGAAAAAGACAGCGAAAGGAAACACATGCGCAAACACGACTTTGACAAAATATGCTCTCGGTGCTTTGTTTCTGAGTTCATTAAGCTAACCAACTACCCAGAAATATGTTGAGAGAATGCGTTGTAAAACAAAACTCTACGAAAATAGTAATTTTCAAAAATCCTGAACTGAAAGTTCTTTCGGTCGCAGCCACTTTTCTCGAAAGAAATGCAATGCGAAAACTTCTACGGCACCTTCAGGTGAATCAAAAGGAAGATAATGAATCGTAATGGAGTTGGACGGAGAAGATAATCATGAAGTGAAGGTTACGACTACGTAATTTAGCATTCACAGCTTCTGTGTTGCGCTATTGCTATTGCACCTGTAGACATCAATATATAATACTTCACTTCTGCGAAAAAATGCAAAACGACGTCGACAAGTCAGGTGACAACTGAAGAATGCTGGGATTATAGCTAACAACAATAATACACATCTAAGAACACTACCTAATAACAAGAGTATTTCAAATCCAGGAATGGTTTCAAGATTATTGGGGACATATAACTAATGGAAAACGGTTAGAAAATACAGTTCTCTAAGACAGAAGAATAGACTGAACGTTATATCGTCAGAGGTTCAATTGCAAAGAAAGCGATTCTAGAAGGCGGCTTGACTGGCAGTAGAAGCGCAGGTGACGAAGAGAGCACGATTGTAAGCAGAAAGCTGAAAGAAAACTGTGTGATTGTCGACCAAGGGAAGCATTGTGGCAAGAAGGGAATAAGCCGCAAGGAGGACGAGGCCGAATCGATAGACAGTGGGCGAGGCATGAAAGTGGGCAACAACGCTCACAGCGATGCTGCACATCGAGAAGCAATTTATGCAGAATAACCACACTGCATATGTTGGCACTAAGCGACAGCCGATGTCACCGATCAAGCCACACTTGCTCATGGCGCAAACGAAACTCCGTACAACGACTGCTAAGAACACTGACGTCTCTCTTGCACCACTTTCGATAATTGAACATAACAGTATTCATATTACTATGAATTCAGAAAGCACACCTTCAGTTATACCCCCTTCCAGTACCCACTGATCTGGGATGAAATAAAACAGCCGTTACGACTCCCTTATTTCATTCTTGAACGGTTTCTAGTGATAAACAGAGAGGACTGTGTGAAACGCTAAAAAAAAATGTTTGACTAGGCATAGGTGGTTGAACCCGATACACGTATGAAAATTATACCTATCAAAGCGTCAAATGCAACAAGTTGTAAAGCAGAACATGTTCTCATCTAAACTCATCACAACATCGCCCTACTCCCTGACCGGAAAGGGGTCTAATTTCCTCATCCCGACAGCATGAAAAAATCTGAACCTATAGATGGAAGTGGCAGAAAGTGGGAAGTCAAATGACAACGGAAAAGAGAAAAACAACAGGAAATGAATGAAAGACGCCACGTCTAAAGAGGATGCCTGGCTGATAGTTGCCATAGTGATTGCCCTTTACTGATCTGATAACTGATCAGCTGATGAGGCTAGCCTCAGAACTGAGTAGTACTTCCGGAATAACAATTCAAAACATTACGATACAGCCGTGCTTGGTCAGCTGCAGTACAGCGAAAGTGTTGCTGCGAGCCACGCGCCACGGACATTTCATGAACGGGCATTTGTGCCATGATAGCATTCAGGCAATTTCACTACCCACTTGCGTGCCAATGCAGAAAATACCGCATGGCGCAAATGACAGCACCAACACAGAGGTGGAATAAATTGAATGATATTGAAGAAAAGAATGGATAGGAAACAACAGCATGAATACGGCGACATATCTCCTTGGATAATGTTCCAAGGCCACACCACTGGCATTTTCACCTCCCACGCAAATCGCGCATCTGCTCTTTGAAGCTTGCAGGTGCACCCTACTGAATATACTCGAATCTTTTAAGCAAGTCCTCATCGAACTTCGGATTACGACTTATAAGGGAAGTGAAGAGAACGATAAATGGTCGCAATCACGGTCAAGACCACAGGGTGTGGAAGCTCGCTCGTCTCTGAAAGGCCATACTGCGTTTCAAATAAAAGTCACACTTCTGTCATGTGCGTCGACTAGCTGTAAGCGGTGACAGAAGCGCTTGAGTGAGACCACCGCTGCATAATCGCAACATATTGCTTCCATTCGAAGCAATACCTCATATTCGTTATTATGGCAGAATCATCGCCTAATAGGCATAATGCATAAAAAATTCAATTCGGGCAAATGCCTAAAAACATGTGCTGGTCACTGCAGCCATAGCAACCACAACAATGAACCACAAACAACAATCAAAATTGTGTAATATAGAAATGTAGAAAACAACCGGAATATGATATGCATGCTCTGCCTAAATGAGGACAAATACATATAAATGAACAATCAAAATGTGAATGTCACTCTCGAGCAAATATCGATGAAGAACACTTATGACAAGCTCGTCAGCATCACTGTCCTTCACCTATAGATAAATCGGCAGCACTGCAATAAATGTGAGAGAGATCAACGATAACGTAACAATTTGAAGCATTTCTGGAGCGACGCGGCAGTTTCACCTCAGATATGCAGTCCTCAAGCAGTTCGCTCAGCGATCCACCTTCGGTGCTGGCGTTGTTCTACATGAACACTTTTCTTGCTTAGCAACACTGCTCTCGTACATTCTTAATCGATCGTTTATATGTAGCACCCTCATAAAATGCCTAACTGATGAGGTTTTATTGAACTAGGATGGACTTCAGTAGCGCTGGCTTCGGATCTCGAACTCAGAAGGTCTCAAACACGCAGCAGAACTTCGTGGAACCCGAATTCATGGAGTTTCATGGATGTGAAATGGAAATTTTCAGGCGTCAACACTGATCGTAGCATTCGGAGAGCCGAACTTCGGTGCTACCACTCATGGGCAATAAAGCCAATACAGTGGGATTCGTAACACATTTTACAAGTTCGGATTCCCAAAAGGCCAAAAATGATTGCTGTACTGAAGTTCCCGGGCTGAAACCTGCAAGTTTTTGCAGAGTTTCCACTCGGACTTGCTTCCGCTCAGCTCTGGAACTAACTAAATGCTTCCTATTAATTAGCTAAACAAAAGATAAACTCCCTCTCTCCACACTGCCACTTACTTTCTTCTCCTCAAAATTAACCCTCACAGTGATTGACGCTTTCCTCTAGGCATCATTTCCACGTTTCATTTCCATTATGAAAACATTACCAGGCAGCTGCAAGTGGATGTCACCTGATGCACAAGGTACAGTTTACACATTGTGCATGTCTTTAATGTTCCGTTGGCTAAACTTTTGAAAAATGACGATAGTCGGAAGGTGAAGATATATTCACCGAATATATCTGAAACTATTCCGAGACCCCCATAACCGCAACGCCACACACTTGACCTGGGTGCTATCGATGAATCGTTGGCATAACCCGTGAATCAGCGATCCTTGATATTGGTCCGAAGACTCACTTACTGAAACTCCAGATCACAGACCGGCTTTTCCTTCGAGGCCAACACTAATGCAATAGCAGCAGCATAAATGCTGCGATAATGTGCAAATGCCGATTTCACGACAAGCGCGTTTCCGTTCTTTTGTTCTCAGCGGCGTTTTGGCGTGTGAGATGGATGTATTTACACGAGCGTCACATTACTATGGCGATACGACCAAAATCACTTCTACATTATTACCAATTCTATAGGACCGATCTTATAACCTTCCATCAAAACTGCCTTAGGAAATTGATAAAAAAATATTGAAGATTGACCGTATTTGCTTGGACTTTGGCGTTATACTGAATTCGATTGAGAAGTAATATTTTTGAAAGAGAGTTGGGACTTTTTTCTTTTTTTCGAGCTGTCACAGCTGTTCATTATACCTCATTAACTTCGGCAGACGCTGCAGCGGAAATGATGTCGGCGGAGAATGACTTTCATTCTCCAATTCCCGATTTTAGTTAAGGCCTTTTTGGCAATGTTTCGGCCGAATTTGCATTCGTTTATTGAACTCTCCCGTGCCTTCTCATTTCAAGACCTCATCACTCACTGTTATAATGACCATTCAGGACATCATATACTTTTGTTTGGATAAACAATCCTACAGTTCCTGTTCTTTTAACCTAGACCCTGCTTTTCCGGTTGCCGGTCATGCAACACTTATTCTTTCACCTTTATTCCCTTTGCATGTTGAAAAACTTCTGGCTGGAAGCTTTCGTACAGTAATGAATCTACTCGCCTGCGTCCACTTTGCTCAAGTAATGCAACAATGATCCTAACCATATATATGTATATATATATATATATATATATATATATANATATATATATATATATATATATATATATACAGATATCTGCACATCAAAGTCGGCAGAATGACTCTTCCTCGGTGAGCTCGAAGCCAGAATTTTGAGCTCTACCCGAGTCGCACCCATCGCATCCAGCTGACACCACCATTACTGGCAACAGGTGAATGCGGGCAGCTTGCAAGTTAAGGCATTGAACAACCTGGTAACTGCTAATTAAACACAAATAACGTGGACGTAAAAAAGACGCGCATAGACAAAACATACATGAAAAAACACAACGGAAGCTGATATGGATGTGCACCTTTACTTAAGCTCCTCTCAAAATCGTGGAATTCTTTCGATAGGTGGAATTTTCAGCACAAGTCCTTCTCCCATCACAATTGATAGTCCAGCAATTAAGAAACCATCAGTTGAGACGGAACTACTAAAATTAGTGCTAGCTGGCAATCGACCAAACTCATCAAGCAAGCAACCATTCGCTCTTCCCATCTCCCATCTAGATGCAACGCTGCTACAATCGATTTTTGAGCACTACTGGACAAACAAGTTTCCATCCCTGTATGCAAGACATATAACCAATATCTATCAGAATCGAGTATAAGAATCCTCTTCCTCGCCTCTACCAAAGCGTCCGGCAACCGATTTTTTCCAATCTCGGAAAACACTGGACGAAGAAAAGCCTCTGATGACCGGTCAGGAAACGGCAATTTGCATCTTTATTTATTTGCTGCGTATTCACAGAAATGAAAGATGTTTGCTAAATTAGCTTAGGAGACATTCTTTGCGTTCCTAGAAACATTTATCAAAGAGATTCGAGACTACACTGCCAAGCTGCACGTGAATGAAGACGGAAAACAGATGGAAGCATCGTAAGCACGGAGATGAAATATCCATATCCTCACCATCCACATCAGTTTACTCCTCCGCCTCAACACTTCCATCTTCTCAGGCAGACTCGTATGGAGAGATGAACCGTCTCTGATAAACAGTGTCACCGTAGTACATGAACTATCCGTGAGCGATGCGCTTCAATGCTTACGGATGACTGCAAAGTTCGCTTCTTTTTTCGCCAATACGTAAAAACTGACAATCCGATTTTATTTCTGACCACCTGCAGGTCATTGGTCAAGCTTGTGATGCGGAACTATTGACCACTGGTCATCCACTCCTGTTGCCAATGTAGACTGTCTGTGTAGACTGTCTCTTAAACTTGTGCAAAACTTATGGTGCTCTCATCACTTATAAACGTTGTTAGACAACAAACGGGACATTTAGAAATCACAGAACGCACTTTCAGAAAGCGTTGCAAAAAGTGTCGTCGTCATGTCTTGGGAAAAACATCCTTAAAGCATGGCTTTAGTCGGCCACGCGCTCACTTTCAATATCAGCTGGTGGCCTATACTGTAAAACTGCAATGGGAATAGAGGCAAAACTAACTGCTGCATCGCACAACTTGATTTTAAAACCTATGAGAAACAAAACTTAGAAATCACTTCTACGTATTCCACATTCCATATTACGCAGAAAAAAATCAGTGAAAGAACTTGAATAGTTAGTTGCGAAATGAATTAACAACAGGTAAGTACCGCAACGAAGTGTGAAACGAATACTGTGGGGAATAAACTTCATAGAGATGGTCAGCACATATCAGGACAACAGCTCACAACATTAGTAACCACTACACTCAAGTTTTAAGATTACTTTCGTTCACACCGGTCAACCAATAGCTGCAAGCCCGAAGCACTGCGTGTGGCGACTGCACCAAAAAAAGTAGAGAAAACCTTCAGGTGGACCCAAAATGCACATCACATTTCATCAAATGCCATTTTGTTCATCACATACGTACTTTTACGCTCTCAAAAAAATGTCTGTAGAAATTTGCAATGTTTCAACAAAAAGATCCGAAATTCAAAAAAATTTACTTTACATTCAGCGATATGGGTTCTATGTTGGCAATGTGTCCAGCTGGCAAGCATCGCGACTTTTGTTTTGCTGGAATTCGGTCGTGGTTGCTGACAATCGACATTTTAGAGGCTCAGACAGAGACGATTTGCTGCATCCCACCTTAGCAGAATATCGAAATCATTCTTAGAAAAATGAATATTTAAACCCCTCCCCTGAGATCACAACTGTGAAGTTCGTGGCCACTATCCTTAGTGATTTGATCGCAATGTTGCAAACCGAAACGAAGAGTACAAACGCGCGACGCACCGAAGAAAAACAGCGTTTCGTGAAAAGTGGACAGCAGAGGAAGCGAAAAAGTTAAATAGTATTTACCGAGACGAACATTCGCAGCCTCGCAAGATTTCCTCGCACCGGTAAACAACTTTGGAAGAGCCTCAACCGGCAGGAAGCATTGTGTACTTCTTGGAAACTGTTTCGCGTAAATAGAAACAGTGCTGGCAACAACCTCTGAGGGGTGAACTGAAAATGGAACTGCTGTTCGACTTGGTAGAACGCGAGAAAACGCTTCCTAATACAACGGCTCAAAACATTATCTTGTCAGCTTTGGTCGCAGCGAAAAGACCAATGTGGCAGCGCCACAATGGCCACCGCTCTCGAAAACTTCGTCAACGCTGCGAAAAATAATGTGTTGTTAGCTCCTTTTAAAGAAAGCACGCAGCTGCCTACCTCCAGAGATCAAGTTCGTTGCCACTGCTGCAATATACGTGGATATTCATTGCTTCTGAAAGGTTCTGAAAGTTGTCGCTTTATCTTGTGAATGAAACGCCACTGACGAAAGTTTCATGCAATAATGCACAACTATTACTTTTCCACATGTAAAAGGCATACTCAGAAGGTCAATCGTGCGACTCAATGCCAATCGAAGTGCTGATTGTACTTCTCTTCTTCCTCACTTTTAAACAGGAAAGTAATTCAAAACTATGGTGTATACTAAAAATGCTCTCATATATGCTAAAAGTGCTTGGGAGATGATGCGCTGAAATGGGAAAGGATGTAGGCTCAATGCCTCCTTCTCGACTCATTTAGCTTATCTCCAAATTGTCGACTCGTCTCGCTCGCCTCAATCTGAAGGTTTTCCTCTCACCCTAACGAATGAAATTTCGACTCGTTTCGTTCTCCATAAAACTGATAAAAATCAAAACGAACATCCCAGTCTTTCTCATCATTCCCTAAGGGCCTAATCTTTGGTTCAACCAGGAGTACTCTGACAGTCTGCGACATCTCATATCAAAAGCTACTTGCAGTCGTGATTATTTGCCCTCCGAAATAATCAGCCTTAAGGCAGCACTACAGCAACAAATTGGACCTAAAATGGACTTACGTTCGTAAACGAGGGTTCTCGATCGCCTTCTGCGACTGTCAACGTGTCTGCTAGGCTACTTGGTAAACTTTATAGGTTGGCTCATCACCTGTTCATTAGGTAACTGAACAATTCATGAACTTTCCAACTCCATCATTGAAGTTTTGGCAGCTCATCAGTTCTTAAATTTTATTGCACGTTGATAACTTCTGGCAAATTGCCGATGTCCCTCTCTTCGCCTCCCCATTTCCACGAGAAATTCATAATGAACCTCTCCTCTACCAATAAAAGGTTACAACTTTGCTGTTGCTGTCAGGATTTGAGCCCCAAAGTCTCGTCGACAGAAAAAAACATGAAGCAGGGACGCTGCCAAAGCTGAGAATGGGCATCTTGTAAAGGTGACCTGGTAATTAACAAGCACGTCGGATATGTGTTGGTGAGGGCACAATTTCTGGGGAATGGGCCTAGAATAGGCTTAGGTATGCATGCTCTAAATTCTGCCCGATTCATTGCACTTGGTGGCCGCATGAAGTATGTGGACAGATGGATGGGAAGCCTCCATGATATTTTCTTTCCAAGTAAGGGTGGAAAAGAATCGATGCACGAAGCAACAGCCAAGCAACTGAAAGAACGCCAGCTCAATTCTGCGATGAACGGTTTTTCAAATACTTGCACTTAATTTTGTGAAAAAGCTGCCTAAAAGCGCCGAAGCATTTACTTAAGACAAGCATCCAAGTACTCAAGACCAGCTTTCAGCGAACGTTACTTGAATTAAATTTAGTGGCTGCCCACCTGTGAGATGTCGCTCAGTATTGCTGAAGGAAGCATCAGCTATTGATGTCAGAGAAGAAGGACGAGGATTACTATGTAAGGTCTGATCTGCTGCATGAACTGGAGGCGGCATGAACAATGGCGCTACATTTTTTTCTAATTGTGGCTCTACGTTATGCTTAGCTGTCCTTTCAAAGTTCTGGTACACCTCTAAAGTGCGACGAAAACATTTCTAACAACACAGCTACAGCTGCAGTCCAGGAGTTCGCGGGATAGGGAATTTTCTGAAGCGCCAGCAGTTCGTCAAACATGTGAATTCATTACGCAGCGTGCCATGCAAAAACAGCGACCGCACCAACTGCAGGTGCTGTTGCTAGATAAATTATGCCAAAGCCCTCGAGCAAGCCATCCGACACTCTGTAATTTAAGTTTGCAGTTCGAAGCATCTGAGATCATCAAAATGGACGGAAAAATGGTATTCATGGTGCTAACGAGGACTCCGTGAGGGAGTCTTGAATTGTGGGGGAAAAGACACGAAGGAAAATTTATAATTGTAGGTGAGATTACATTGGCGCCAAACCCTTCTAAATAAGGCTGATTTCACGTGTTTTCCTTTATGACAGAGACGCTGCTTTCGGCTAAGATGCTCCTCTCTCTCTCTCTCTCTCTCTCTCTCTCTCTCTCTCTCTGAATGAGACAATCTGCTGGCAACACTCTGAATCCCTCGCTATAAATGCGCGCTCTTATCCCTTATATTATTCACGTGTGAAGATTAGGTCAGCCATCACTAAGGCATCATTAGAAAGTACACTGCTTAATGAAAAGCGTCATCCGGACGACAAAAGTAGAAGGTAATCATACGTGAATGAAAGAATTTGCTAAACGCTTAAAAGCGTTGGAAGCAGCAGGCAGCTTATAGCGACGAAGCTATCAGGATGCGGGCGGGCATCGTTGTGATACCCACTCGACAAAAAGGTTGGGTCTCTAAGCTGTAACCTAAGCGGGTTTCGGCTAGAGACGCATCTATTGACGGGCCGCGTCACAGAACACATACGCACGCAGGCGCGTACACAAAACATGGGCATACATCAAGAAGGCAATGCGACCGGTGTGTCGCCTCAGCAATAACGCCAGCCGATTGGCGAGTGTCGGTTCAGCGTGACGCTTAAGCGCACTCCGTCATACGTCATCTGCACTCCTCCCCATATCGTTGCCGCGAACAATGACACGAATCCATAGGGTAAAAAGGGTGTGCAAAACATGGCGATGCCGATCAACAAACGGGATCGGGCTTCACATGATCGCATCCTCGTTGTAATATCACAGCCTCTCCGCACTTCATCTGCCAATCATTTTTTGAACGCGACTCTTTAAAGAGACAAAACATTTTTTTTCATGCACAAACTGTTAACTGCTGCCTATCTGCAACATGCGGTGTAGGCCCCTTGCCACTTTTTGCATCTATCTGCGAAATAATGTATCGGCCGCTTTTGCTGCAGAATCTAGCTTTAGAAACCACATAGAAGAGATATTGAGAAAGTACTCGTTTCAAGGAGCTTAGATGTGCACACCATCTAAAATTGAGCGTTGAAGGGTGGAAGAAGTCATGTGACTGTTTGGTGTAATATTACACGGTCATTAAAATTCGTACGCAAAAACTGTGGAATGGATGCATGAAGATTGGTTATCTGAAGGATGAAGCAAGTTATCCAAATGCTAAGTTTAACTGAAGAAGGAAATACTTCATTCTAATAAAAACGCCCATCTGTGATAAAATCGATTGGTAAAAGGAAGGTTTCAACCAAAAACATCTTTGACGCAAATGAGTGCTTCCTCAGTGAAACAGTAGCACCGAAGTGAGGTACACAACACAGAAATTATAAAAGCCTGAAAACAGATCTCCAAAAACGTTACTCAGAAATCAATGAAGCGATCACGTTAGGAATGGAAACAAACGAAATTACAAAGCGAACAACTGCAAACCACCTATGGAAGAAACACCAATCTCAACGATAAGGAATATAAAATGCGAGAGAAGGTGTAAAGTACTCGAGACAGAAAAATGAACAACTTCAGCTATATGACGAACCAAATCACACCAGCTGAACGGACACTGCTAAAGTGGAAAAACGCATCAAGGACTGCAAGATATTTCCCGGTAGTCGATCTCATAGAAGATGGTCCCGGAATCATTTGCCTTAACTTTGCAAATGCTATTTTAATTCAATCATGTGACTGCATATTTCTATCAAGTAATTTCAATAAATCTCTTTATTAAAAGCGCTCCTTTTCTATTTCTCCCTTCCAGATAGCATCATGAGGTAATCACTACACATATTCCTCTCGCGTCATTCCGATCTTGTTTAGAGTGAATCAGTTTGTCGTCGCGTCTGCTCGCCTTTATCTTGTATTGCCGTTCAACTGATGAAGCCACGACTACTACTTGGCTTAAGCACATCATAAACTAAAGCAATGGAATATTGTTCAATAGTGCGTCGCTCTTCGTACCCATCTCCTATTACAACTCTCTTCCATCATGAGTCTAGCTGCAACGGTTCGCGAGCTGAAACTGCTGACCGACAATTGCGCACATGAAATACACATTGAACGCATTGAACAGCTGTGATTTCATCGATTCCGTCGTTGTCTCCATCGAGGCAGCTGGCAATTTTTCCATCTTTCTCGATCCTGAACTCGCCGCGTCTAAGCAGTGCCATGTAGAAGTCGAAACCCCATCTTGTTGGCAGTCTGCCGCGTTCTTGCTTTCCATATTGCTGTGGCCAGTAGTACATCGCATGGTGGCCGGCCTGCTGGCGACGCAGGTTTCGGTTATTCGGAGTTTCCTTCTCCTAGCCTTTCTTCTTCCACGAAGTACCTGCAAGGCAGCAGGGGCTGCGATCTTTTTCGGCGGATCGTACTCATCGTGATGCGACACCGTCATTGGGCGATGTGACCATTTTTTAAGTGTTGGCGCGCCACCGCCAACCCCTGATGAATTTCGCCGTCGGTTGGTTCACGCCTGCTTATTCTGAATATTCGCAGGCGACCGTCATATCTGACGGTCCTTTCGCGATCCTTCCACCGCATCGAGCTGAGCGGTAGGAAACACGACAGCTCAGCAACCGCCCAACAACACCGACATCTATAGAAGTGTTCGAAAATTTCTGGTGCTGCAATGCGATTTCTCAAATATTTTTGCACAGTGCATCCATCTTCGCTCAAATCTTGAACAGACTCCCAGTAGAGCTTACGAATTCTCAACTTATAGCACGGGAGTTGTATTTAGAGCGTGGGCGCTTCTGTAAAGCGGTCGGGAGTGACCAGTTTTCTGTTTTTTTTTTCTAAAAAGCGAAGTGAACTGCTGTTGTTGTAACCGATTGATTGGATCACTGAGGCTCTCTACGACATTAGAAAAGCACCAAATGATTGAACGACAGGTTGGCTTTCGTTCTTCTCGTCTATTTCAAAAGGCAGGACAAATAAGAGATGGTCTGGGCTGACTGACACCTCGTATCATAATTGCAAGAATTTCCCTCGGCGTTGCTTACGCTGATTGTTTCATGCCGGCATATTTAATCTGTTTTGTTATCACTGCATTACAAGTTCGAGAAGTGTACTACTCTCAAGAATCTCTGAACAGCGTCACGACATTCGAATGAAGTTAAGTGCAGTGGGTGTATTCAATGAAGATGAATAATAATATAGTAAACAAAATTTTTTGGCGCAGCCCGATAATGCTGCATGCGATTTTTGTGAAAGATAGCATTCTCAATGGCGTTCTTGACGAGGTATCGCGTAATCCAAATCGCAAAGTTCTGTCTGATGGGCCGTTTTGGAAGGGTGCTGCACTGAAGGAGATCGCTGGAAGTGAGCGGCGAGTTGCTGTATCCGATGAAAGTCTGTAGCTGGGCTTTCACTGTATTGTTGATTGCCGTCATGATTACGGATTTCCCTGTGAGGAAGTCATTTGCACGTTTAATTATCTTCTATCCGGTTGCTTCTCTTATGTGCTATTCAATCAATCAAACACAACAAATGAGTGCTGCCTCTATGTCGATGCATCCGATTAACTTGAATTACAACGAAAATCCATTTGCGCACTTCACTTCACTCAACCGACCGATCGTCCATTTTGTTGCATCGGCGAAGGATTAACAACAAAATATCATCAACGTAATCACTCACTATTTTATAAGGATAGCCGTTAAATCGAACGATCTAAAGAAAAAATATTATGCACAATAATGAGACTTGCAGAATGCTTTCGTTTTGGCGTAGGATGGCATCTTCAGTGAATGAAGGAACTGAAATGGGTAAAGGAAGAGGATGTTTATTGCGTTTATAAGGAAAGGGTGGAGTGACGATGTGGGGGAAGAAGAATGATCAAGCTAGGAGTGCGTGTACAAGGGAGAAAAGGAATGATGAGGTACTAATCGAAGCAGTGGTAATAAAGACCTTTCAACCAGCACAAAGTAAAATAAAAGTGGACGACAAGAGATGCTGGATGAGACACTCCGACTCAAAAATGTAATAGTATGTTATCGCATATCATCCGGCCTTCGCTCTTCTTTTCAGGTACATCAGTTATCACCGTTTTATCGCTGCTCCGACTGATACCGAAAACTTGCAACGTTCCTCCTCTCTGCTCTTCATGGTTTCATGCTTCACATGCCCCATCTTTCTTCTTTCGCTTCCCCTTTCCTCCACTCCCTATTCCAGCTTGTTTTATGTGCAACAAACGTATTGCAGCGGCATATTGCATGTTCATTCGAATCCTCATTGCAAAAATCATATTGCAACGCTGAACGCTAACTATCTCATTTACTTGTGCACAACCGCCAATCCCAGCCAAGACGACAGTCAGAGACGAACCAAGCGCCACCCGGAGACTTATATGTTCATCACCAGTTTTTGCTTGTCAGGCAACGCGCATCTTACATCCTTTCTTATTTGGCCTACTGCTGAATGGCTATCGATATTCTGATGGATGTTGCTGTACGAGTGCCTTAACGCTACCTGCAGTTTCACAGGTGACAACTGGTATCGGCCTTCGAAAAAAATTTCGTTTGATGGCTTCCGAATAATGACACTGTTCAGGCCGTTGTGCAACATGTGTTATTCGGTATGTTTATTTGATGGGACGAATGCGTCGGTGCAAACGAAGCTGCACAGCATTTGTGTACAGACGGTTAGCTTGCTGAACTTTTTGTTCACAATTCTAGGTTTCTTCCAGTCAGAGTTGAAACTTTGTAATAGGTTGTCTTCTTTGTTATTACTCGTAAGATTGAACTGTAACTATTGACATCTCACAAGATACCAAAGAAAAGTTTAGAATGTTGAATTCTCACAGATTTTTGCTCCTTACTTAGGTTTAAATGAACGCTCCCTGTAACGAAACGACTCACTCCTTCAAGGTACAAAGTAGCCTTCATAATCAGTTGCTGGATATAAACGGCTGGTTCTCGTAACACTTTGGCAGTTTCCAAGCTCATTTTAGATAGAGTGGTAATTTGGTTATAATGATCAGCATATTTCTCTTCCGACCTACCATCACATGGCTGCACTGTGATATCCACTGAGGACGTCAGGTTAATGTATTCAGTTGATAACGAAAATGAAGCAGAAGACTGGATTAAAGAAAACTGTGAAATCATTTATAGAAAGCTGCTCGTGAAATTCATTGAAGTAACCTTAAGGAAAGTTGTTCTCGGCATATTGGGATTCACCGGAAGGGCAGAAAGAGCTAAGCAAGAACAACACCACTACCCAACAACCTCAAACGAAAGTGACAACACCAAACTTGGAAGTGACTTTTCATTGAAAAATACCGTTTCATATGCACCTCTCAGCCATCGCCGAGCAGTGCTAACTGCGAATACTGAAGCTAGCATAAAATGTCGCGAGGCCGAACCTGACGTTCAGTTCATTCATTCAAATTGCTTTATTTAACCATAAAGAAACATACAATAGTATGTGAAGAGACTGGCGATATTCAAAAATGAAAGCATTGAAATATCACGAATGTGGTAGTGCTGACAAAAGGCTGGACCGAGACGATACACATGTTAACAGCATACCGGCTGGCCGTCTACTCCCCTCAAGGACGACAAGTCAAACTAGGCTAATGTCGCTTTGAAAGCAATGAGATTACTAGCTTCCACAATATCAGCTGCTAGTTGATTTCATACTCGAATGACTCGAAAAGAAAATGAACTTAATATACCCATTATGGTCGAAAATCTACGTTGTAGCTGAAAACGATGAAATCGGGAGCGTATATTGAATGGGGTATATGCAAAGATGCTATCGAAGGAGACATCGCAGCAGCCTCTCATCATCTTTAAGCACAGGTGGAGATCAAATTCAAGTCGTCGGTTATTCCTTAATTGTTCCAAGAACTCTCAACAAGAAGGCTTTTTTCCGAAATAAGAGCCACCTCATAAAGCGACGCCAACATTGTCGCAAAACTGATCAACTGGAGTATTCGCATAATACGCGGAGAGAAAAATAAACAGCCTAACGGATGCTTAAAATAATATTTGCGGCAATGAACTTATTAGAGAGTGGTTACTCGGGGCTAATAGCGAAAGTGTTAAGCGGCAGATTCATCCGATATTTAAACGATCTGATTCCGTCTGATACCAATTGCTTTCGCATGAAGAAGTATGCGTACATATAAAGGCAGCGGAGGCAGAATAACATTAACCGTTAATCATGCGACATCCCGACTCATCACTAGCATGGAACGGTTGCGTTGTAGAATAGCCTAGGGACACTAGAAGTTAGCGGCTTTGCTTTAAAAAAAAAATAACAAGCAAAACGAATGGTGGTTGATTGGGTAGTTGAGGATGCCTCAGTCTGAGGTGGGGTGACCGCTGCTGCACATGCAACAGTTCGTGCATGCGAGGTTGACCTATGGTGTGAGCGAAGTTGCCACTGTGGGAAATATTCCGAGGATTCAGAATCACGAACAGAGTTGAGGCCATTTATGAATGAATTGAGGAACCCAACGATGAAAATATCACTCACGTCCTCAAAGCAGTTAAAATGTAAACATCGCAGCTGTGGTGCTGTGCTGATGTATCGGCTATCGGCTACGGTGATTACTCCAGTGCTTGAGAATATCGATACTCAAAAACCCCATCAACGAAGTAATGACGTTAACTCAATATTGGAAAAGTGTACGAAGTGGTGGATGCCTAAAGGGTGCCATTATTAAAATTATTGCATTTAAAAGTGCGTAAGGAGCAAGAAGCCCTATCTGTAGCAACTCGCGACGGACTAACAGCCACATTTTAACATTACGAACTGAGAATTGAGGGAGGCACATTATTAGAAAGTTGGTGTTCCAACTGGAAGTAGCTTGCAACATTCATAAGCAACTACCTATCTACATACAATAAGTATGGATTTACATTTGGCTGCTTTTAAAATTTAAAGCGTAAGATATGAGTAGCAGGTATTACCACAGAGCTCGTGCACTTAAAAATGCTTGACTGGGACGAAAGGTTTAGTCAGGAATGAACCGTTTATCCGCAAAATACCGCCAGAAAAAACAATCACCTTTTAATCGCACGTGGTGAATAAACGGCTTTTATCAGAGCTGGGAATGACTCAGCACACTGAACGAAAAATTGCAAGGAACGACATATAACATATCTGCAGCGTTATACAGGTTCCAAATTCTCGGCTTCCCTCTCCTACGCTCCGCAAAATCGTTAGATTGCTGCAGAGTTCAAGAGACTCCGAACTTTGAGGTCCCAAATCAATTTCAGATCTTTAATGCCAACGCTAATAACAAGTTGTTAGGCAACACATTTGCGGCTGCTTAATCAACGAAAGCGGAAACAAATTTTGTCTCTTTTGATCAAACTTTCGTCCGAAAAAGTCACTTTTATTGAGGATTAATGCTCAATGAAAGTGACCAACTTTGAATATCTCTGTTTGCGTGCAAAGCTCACCACTCGCAATGAACCTGATCACACGTCTCTGACGGCGCCATTAACTGAGTCAGGTTGTTTCTGAGGGTGCAAATGCAGACATGAAGAATTACCTAAACGAATTAGTAATCGAACGCCAAAATATCAAAATGAATCTATCGGAAACGAATCAACGAGTATTTTTCACTGCTCACTGCGATATGTGATAACAACTTTGGCTTGCAGTGCTAAAGGGGTAACTCTTATTTAGGGATTCTCTTAAGAGCCCATCGCTGGTGCCATCAACACTTAGGCTGAGTACTTCAATATTTTGCCAAAACCATCGACTGTTTAGTCTGATAAAACGTGAGCCGTCTCGACCTATAATTGAAAGTTTTTTTTCTTGCTGTCAACTATGAAACGCAATGAAAGACCTTTTATGCCGATCTCGAATCTAAAATTGCATCCTCGTGAAGAGCAATTCAGTATATTTCGTCTGCACTGCCAAAATTTTTGTTTCATTTACGCATTAACTTTTTTCTTTACAGAAACTACAATCAAGGAAGAGCATTTTTGCATGGGAATCATTTGATGCATCACAAAAAAAATGACGGAAGGAATCCTCTCATCGAGCAAATTAATTTTGTTAAACTTGTTGAGGGACACTTCCAGAGAAATATTAAAGATTTTCCTCGCATAAATTTTATGTTGCTTGATTTTCTTTCTTCGCCAACAAAGTCTTATCTGATAAAAATAGACACCTTTTTATTAACATAGAAGAAACCGTAAAACTAGTAGTATGAAACACACTTTCCTTAATAGTAATACTTCGACTGGGTGACATTCATCAACGAAATTAGTTGTGAAGTATATTTTAAGTGAGACAATAATAATACAATTAAAAAAATTGATGAAATCAAATGAAATAAGCATGTCCAAAATCGAATTATTAATGAAACGACTTTTCCATAAAATGTTCAAAATACCTTTCTTTAGCGAAAGTGGCTTTTAATTCGTGAAGGTTACTAGCGCATAAAAGGTGCATTTCAGAGAATGCGAGGAAAGTGCAAACTAGAAATGGAGCAAAGACCACGCCTCTTCGTTCAAGGCAACAATTCCAGCTCATCTCATGCACCCCTCCCACTTTGAGCATGTCTTTCTTTCATCGACCACACACGTCGCCTTTCGGGCTAATAACCCAAACCCGCATGACCTTTGATGGCAACACAGTTAATGAAGTGAAATGCTGCCATATCATTTAGCACAGTGATTCACCTCGATGAATTTAAGCAGTTCGGTATGTGTAACAGCTTTAACGTCATGGTGAGTTGCACTGTAAAAAAAAAACTCGATTTTCACCTCAACAGTTTCAAAATTCGCTCGCATATACAGTCATAAACTGGCAAACGATGATATTCAGTTTGGACGTACGACATTATTTGGGGATTTTTTTTTTTTTTTTTTGAAACAGTCAATGCTATATAAGAACTCTCCAGAGGAAAAAATCAGAGCAAAAATATTCGCTAAAAATACGAACTAAAGGCACACTATGAAATGAAATTGCGCAATTTGTACAAGTGTTGGCGGAAATGCTGAAAACATGTCAGGAAGAGGAAATATGAGCAACACTGCTAATGATGAGACTGTAGTGACGTTACTTTAAAACCTGCAATTTGCGGCTTGCGCGAATAGATAGAAGAATCGATATGTCGGAGAGAAAGGCCGCAATATTCTCATTAAAAGCATTCTCCTTGAAGTCCTTTGTCGATTATATTGAACACATCCTTTTAAAAAGTAGTGCATAATTATGAGCCTTTTCTCAACTATACGACCCTCTCCAATGAACCTATACGTTCTAAAGAATGCAATCTGGATTTATGCTAAATCAGTAAGGGATCCGCCGCAATTATCATTACATTTCAGATACAACGAAAAACCCAATAGCGATCACAAATTTTGTTACAGGTTTGCATTCTCTTCAAGTTCTTGAAAGCAGCTGAGCCACATCCAACAAAGATTGCGAATTTCAATTTACAAGAGGACAGCAGTTCACTTGCCTATCATTATGAATGAAATGCCATTTCTAAGTGCTGTTTCACCCGCCGTGCATTTCAGTGGCGTTATAGTATTACATCGGAGAAGGCACCAAGCGAACGAAATTCAAATGACGCCGCACCCAGCTTCTGCAAAACATCTCGTCGCAAGTGCTATTAAATCAAACCCGCTGGTGAGGTACAGCAGCTAAATATGGCAGCTCGTTTGAATGAGCTCATGAAAAAAAATACCAATGCCAATATGTAACTTGCTTCTGAATGACCTAGTCAGATTATGCGTATATATATAAACATGAGAATCATGCAGAAAGCAGTTTAGAATAAATGCACATTGTTATAAAAACTATCAATGTATACGCTTACTTAAGTAGCATGAAATTAAGCTTCGATTCAATCAGTGCAGACGCGGTCTCCTAAACTGCATTGCTTTACACTGCAGTTTTGGATGTTCCAAGCGCTGCATTATTTAAAGTTCCAAATATGATGGCATTCAGAAAGCTGCAATTTTCAACGGCTAAATGTGAAGCTTAGTCCTCGCAAATGATCGTATTATAGGTTTTGAATTTTCATGCAAGATAAATTCATGAAATGAGGAAAATGTTGGGGAACGTTTTTTATACTTGAAGGAAGCGGATATCAGGCAACTGTGAAACATGAAATGTGTGGCGCTTCGGCAAGACTCAGCGATCAAACTGCACTAACTATGAAGACTGTAGCTCTCACTGCGTTTGGACTAAACGATGGGGGTGTGGAAGATAAGGTCCAACTGGTCGGAGGCAACCTGGAGGCGAGGTTTTCGCTGCGAAATATCTAGTTCTTGTTGCACCTGGGTTTGGAGTCAAGTGGACAGGAAGGGCGGGAAGGAAGGGGGGGAGAGGGGGAAGGAGGCAAATATCGCGAGAAAATAATTTCCAGGAAGAGTACAGAAATCTAGAGAGTTGCAGTATCAATGAGACGCGGAAATATTCTTGAAAAAAGTACTCCGGAATGTTTTGGGAAAGGTTGCACTGGAAACTTTTGGCAAAGGACATTATAAATTGCTCTGGAGAAAAACTTTTCCGCAGTCCACACGAAGAACTTTGTGCCACGTAGACAAGCAAAGTGATGTCTGTTGCGACATACATCGACTCTTTTTGACGACGGGCAGAGACATTTGGATCTATTTTAGCAGAATGCACGTCTCGCTTGAATTTAACTAATGTCTACCGTGTGTTACGGTTTTAAAAAAGCTTTTCAAGCTTTGAAAGAGCAAACTGTCTGTATTTCATATTGCAAGTCCAAACTGCACAAAATCAACAACAAGATTACGTCCATTAAAAAACTAATAATTCAAGGACTGAAATGACAGCAGACCGCACTACGATAACACTGTAACATATGGGCTCCGATGAGGAAAGCATAACCTCAGGAGGAAGACCTATAGCGGAAAAATATGCCATAAGGAGCCGATATTGAAGTTCAGCATATTTTAGGGTCTCGGATACGATGGCAGTAGAAATCTGCGATCATCGTCAATGACAGCACATACAGGACAAGGGAATCGCAACGGCCTGGGGTCGCTCGAGAACAAAGAAATCGGATGGGACGGTCAAGAGCTTTCAGTTATTGAAGTAAAAAACTGAAAAGTTCAGGGCCTTTGATACTTGGGTCTCGCGAACAAATTTATAACCAAGAGGCCGAGCAGAGATCTCGACTCATTTCTTTGATCAAATGAAAAGTGATAAACCCCCGTATTTCTGTCCCTTGCAAAGTATGACAAGCGCGCTATATGTCATACTCATAAACGGGGCATAAAATAGGCAGACCGAAGAAATCAGCTTCACATTGCACGGAAATTTTTAAAGAATTGAAAAGAAGAATTGTTCTGCTCGATAAAGAGGAATGGGGTGATTGCAAAGTGGCATCACGCCCGCAAAATTTCAGCAAAGCCGGAAATGGTGACATCTTCGTGAATGGTTTCGAGCAAACGAGAATAGCCCACTTCTCAAGACCCATTCAACATTCTGCAGCACTGAACAAAGGCAAATGGCACTTTGGTCTTCGTAAGATCTTTTCAGGCAAGAGTTGTAATGTAACATTTGTGGAATTACAACTCTCATTTCAACTCATTTGCAACGCGACACTTGGAAGATACTTGCCTATGTGTTTCATGAGCTTTACGGGAAGATGTGAACGGCGAAACTACATGAGATTGCAATACTCCGTTAGCAGACAATAATACATTGCTAATGATTTGAACTAGTGTTCGAGACGGTAGCGTTTCACTTGTTGCTGGGTTATTGTTTGCAAACATGGATGTACTTTTTGATATCCTCAGCCAGTGCTGATTCTAGCGAGGATTAAAGCAAACTTTCACGCTAAAGTCGAGAATAAGTACTTCAAGTAATCAAAAAGAATACACCATTCAAGCATCTACATTCAATCGGTACGCCGATAGGAACTATGCTCTTCAAGATTTTTACCCCATAGTGAACAAACTCGAATTATGAAAGAATTAACAAGGAAGGCTGCACAAATATGGATAGCAGCATCGACTCAATATCATCTAAGATTTTTAGAATGGAACTACAAAGTTATAACATTTTTGCAAGCGACTGCTTCCATCCCTCCCCACTTCTCTTCTTCCTCGCCAACCCTCTTCCGACAATAACAAGAAAAAGTGCATCGCTTAGAACGGAAGAAACAGCGATGCGAAAGAACGAGCAATTTGTGCGCGACTCAAGGACGAAGAAATAAAGATTGCTGCGACCGCGATGAAGACACCGAAAAAAGTTATCGCTCAACAACGAAAAGAATTCGCGAGCCAAAGGCACTCGCAAACAACAAATGCGGGTGACTCATCATCGATACCTGCTCCTGCAGATGCACTACGCCGATACGATGCGTTGAACTTTATTCAGCATTACGGCAGACCCAAGTTAAATAATGTGCTTGCACACGCAAGTGGAGGAATGCGAAAAGAAGTGGAGATGAACTGACGTCAGAGTCTTCAGACTTTTTTTTCGAAACTATTCTCTTGAAAAAAAGAAAACTTTGATTATGTTAGCACTTGTTAGCAATTTAAAAGGTTTCAGTTTCATAACGATACGTCTTAGAGCAAAAAGTATAAACGTTCAGTGAATCTCAGGAAGTTTTCCCGTGCAATGTCTTTCCGGCAGTAATTTCGCTGAGGTCGCAATTTTTCACGAGATATGCGATCGATGGAGCGAGCAGGAAAAGTAAGCGGAGGCTTATATCCCAAAATGGTCTCGCCTTGCTTAGTCTAGCTAAGTTCATTGGTGATGTCGTATGCCTGGTGATTCATTAACGTGTCCACATCGTTATCACACTGCGCATGCGCGTATTGCAGCTCAGAAAAGATCACGCTAGGAATCGAGAATTTCGCTTCTAAAGTGAAACGAGAGTTTCTCGGTTTCTTCGGTAAGAGGACATCGCACTCGGCCTGTCAAGATATTTGCAGATCTTCGTAACACCGCATCTTTGGGAATGGTGTGACCTGCACCAAAAATCTTCGGTTTTCCTAATAGACGAATTTTGTGAGACTGCACTTTTTAAGGTATGAGGGTCGAGTCGACAATTTTAAGCGTGGATTCACTGTTGCTTCGTAGCGCAAGACTACAGTCGTTTGACTGCAATGCAGTGCGTGATGAAAACTTCATTGAGGAGGAAGATAAGAGAAGACAGCCTTTTATTCACATTTCAGCATTCACCCTTTTGCACCATACTTCAAAACCCGCGCAAACAGAAAAAAAAAATTCAGAGAAAAAATTAGCGGCTAGGAAAATTTTTCTCAAACAGATTTCTCTCATAAAATATTTCTCAAAAATTTCAACCTGAAGAAGAAATATTTTCTTTCCCTTTTCTCCCGTTATCTGTCTGAAGAAGGGGGAAGATAAGGAGAGAGGCAAGACGATGCAATAAAAAGCGGCAGCAGAAAAGCTCCTTGCATTCTTTATCGTAGCTATTTCGTTATTTCACTCATTCACTAAGAAAGAGGAGATTCCCTTTTTGATGACATAAAAACGCGAAAGGAATGAAATTTTTGATGTGAATAACAAAGAGCTGAAAATAGAAAAAAAAAGCGTTGTTCCTTTGTGCACCTGGAAAGTGACAGTCGACGATACGCTCACAGCAATGAAAGCAGCACTACGCGCCAGCACGTCCTGTTCATGAAGGACGAGTTCTTATCGACATCACCTACTGCACCATTAAAATTACTCGTTCGACACAGCATTCGACAGTAACGCATTCCATCTCTTTTAATATTTTTTAAAACGCAAATTACGCACCACTCATCTTAGTGTATGCGCATAGCGCAAATGAAGAAGGAAAGGGAGAAGGGAGCAAACTGGGGACTAGCTCCTATGGAATTAAATTTCAAGTGAGTGCTGTTAAGCAACTGTAGCGCAAATCTTTCAAAGGCCTCTGATTTTAGCTGAAATGGTTTAAGGAAAATTTTCGGTCCCTAATACTTGCTTCATTCTCTTCAACAAGTGCTATTAATGAAGTGGACGAAATTTCTAAGGGGCAGCCGAAATGTTTCAACAAATTTTCCGTATATTTCATTTGATCTGCCCGCACAGTGACTGCTACTGAGAAATCTTCGTTGGTGAAAAACTCTCCAATATTAAACTCGTTCGTTTTATCATCATTAAAACTCATCATTATAGAATGGCATACTCTCGTGATTATAAACGAATGAACTTTTTGTAAAGCAATATTGTTGCTCCACAATTATGGGCGAATTCATAAGCGCCTTGTCGCTAACAAGTCAAAACTTTTTTCTCAACGACAAATTACTTCAGTTTCCGCAAAATGCCCTCTTCTAGATAAAGTGCGTCAATAAGTGTATAAGAAATCAGTTTGATCAGAGCTCACTTCTTGCTTTTGCATAACGCATCATCCAAAAAAAAAAAAAAACAAAACAAAACATTATCTGTCCAACAGAAATCGATGTTTTAGCAGCCGGCATAAACTGATCCCACATAACAAAAAATCTTAATGACTACCTCTACTCCTCCATCCACAATTGGACCAAACGATTTCCTCAGCCCAGACAATACAAACTTCCGGCTATAGTTCTGTGCGTTTGTATATGTTTGTACATGTCTGTAGTTTTCTCCGCCTGATGACTTCCATTTATCGCCCAAAACTATGAACCGATCAAATTTGATGGATCGCACGTCAACTGTATAGCAGCGGCCATGCTTCTAGAATGTGTCAAAATTGGCATATTTTAGTCTCGCTCGGATCATTCGAAAATACCTGATAGGCCATTGAGTGCAAACAAAGCTGAGATGCTAATTAAAGAATTACATTAGGGAGGCTCTCCCCTGTTCTTTCAGTACTAGTTATTATGCATAGAATACGTGCAGCAGTCAAAGGACATGCCACACACATCTGAATAGGTTTTTCTCGACATCAGTGAACAACTTGCACTAAAGTTTTGAAAAATCGCATTTTAGCTAGCGAAATATTGTGAGAAGAGATTTCAAACTGTGTGTGTTCAGAGTTGTCGACCTCAAATTGAGTGTACTAAGAAATAGAGGCTTAGGCAGATATAAGCTCTCTGCCAAGCTATTCACTTATGCCATATAACCTACTTGTTTGTGTGTAGATGTCCTACTGGATTTTGCTTTGAAGTTTCAGCCAATTCCTTCTTCACCCAGTATGAATATCGACTGTGTTCTCTCGCTTGGTGCTTTCCGCAAAGAAAGGCTTTCGTTAAAGGTTTAGCTGACACGATATAACCATTTTGCAGCTGCGGCAATTACTTCTATTCTCCAGTGAGTTAAACGCAATACCTAAGATCGTGGTGCGTTGCGGATCATGCGTCCTCACAGCGCAACCTGCCGTTCAAACAAATTGCTTTGCACTTACGCTAAGAACTCGCCAAAGAAATGAGCGCTGTTACAGCATCTCGTCTTTGAAATCTTTCCGACCTCAAGTTAAGTCACTAGTATCCGATGAAATTCTGGTCAAGAAGTGGTTTGGGTGCACTTTCTAGAAAAGACACCACCAAAACCCGAACAGCGAAGCAACTAGTGTTGGCTGTAGCAGAATTCCATTCGGGCACCTCTCCAGTCTCGTTGAGGCACCAAAATTAGGAAGTGTTGGAATTTTTCGTAGATCATCGATCTGGAATTTGGGGCTTTCGAGCAACAAGATAACCGGAATCTCGCTCGGGACCTTTGGTTTCCGGTAATCCCAAAATCCAAAAGTGAGCGGTCCTGTCAGATTTAGGCGAAAAGCTCATGCATCATTGCAAGATTCCGCAAGATGTGGTAAAATATGACCATGAGCTCTCAGCTTATTCAGCGTAATGAACAACACGACGTGGAACGTCTAGAGGTGATTTCTTGGTGTTTGTTTTGAGCAGATCACACCTGATTTCGATCAGATTACCCGAAGTTCTTGATTGGGAGCAAAGAAACTCTGCTGTAGGCTTCAGACGGTCCCTTCCTTCCACTGCGGTACATGGTCTGCTGCCTAGTAATCACCATCTTTGCCCATGGTTAGGCTTTTTTTGAACAGAGGTGCGAGAGAGCAACACTGCAACTACGGTGATGTCATCCTTTCATTGGTGTGTAAAGCTATGTTGTCCGCACAAGCAATTATTGTGAACTTCGAGCTTTACAATAGATCCACTGGGGCGGACTCAAGACTATCAGGTTACACATCGCTTAAGAATGAGGTGGATGTGAAGTGAAAAACTGTGTGAGAGGCAGATTGAAGATGCAAAAACGAAGTGTAAGAATGGGAAAGTTGAGTGACTTCACATCTCTTCGTAGCATGACAAATACTGCCTTAGAATAGATTCCGTTCTAATTACTGAGAGAGCTTCAGCAATTGAAATGTCGCAATCAAAATAGTTTAACTGTAATGGTTAAGAAAAGTGAACTTTTAAATGTGAAGCACTAGTACGTAAAACTGTCAAAAACAATGGAACGATAAACCTGAGACAGCCGATGCATTCAGTGCTAAAAACAGCGCTGAGCGAACAGTGCTACTGAGTACATTCTCCGAGACAATATGCAGAAATCAGCGTCACAATGCAGAAATCAGCGTCACACAGCTTACTATGCCACTCACAAGACTTAAAACTGATAAAGAAGGGCATGTTGGCACTGATAAAAGCGCTCGAAGCGTGCTTGCGGGAGAGCTTTGAATTTTCATTCCCCTTCCCTCAACCACTTCGGCAGAGTCAGTTAGTCACTGCTGCCACACTTGTTTCTTCAAGTTTTGCATCCTATTGTTGACGCTTCTCACCCACTTCTACATTCGGCCAAATCTGTCATCACTCTATTCGCTGTTCTGCACGCGTGAGGGATTAGCTGTTGAATGCTGAGGCAGCGTCACCTACTCGAACGAACCAAGTCGGTTGATCAGCTGCTTTACCCAACTGCGGTTATCCTTGTGGACAAACCGATCCCATTTATTCGGCACTGTACTGCGTAAGATGCGAACCCTTAAAGTGATGAAACTGCTTCATATCTGTGCATTTATTGCACTTTGCAATGGACACTACTTCACGGTATTATTTAAGTATAAGTCCGTTGGACAAATCTCAAACTCAAATTGAAACATGCAGCCTCACATTGGTTCAAATCTATCATAATGCAACATATGACTCATGTGAATTGTATATAAATAACTTCGCCTCCTCTTGTTTCCTACCTCCCCAACTTCCCATTTCTCTACACATCTATAGCTACAGCGGCTACTGGAGAAAACAGAGATTTCCAGGGAATGGCTCGCAACAGAATGGTGAACGAACGCAGCAAAAGATGGGAACTTTATTAATAAGCTTTAATAAGCTTCCTTAAGAGGAATGAAAACACTATTCTGAAGGTCTTTCACATCATTGTGAACGAAAGAATAATCCGCCTTTCTTCGAGGTTTAGGCTTCGTTCGAAATTTCGTGAGAAGGGGAAAAATTCGAATTGTTCGTACTAAAAAACCACAAGATTTCGGTGAAGTTCCATATTTTGGCAAAAATTGGACGGTTGGAGGATTTTTTCCATTAAGAATCCAGTAATAATTCACCATTAAAAAAATCTTCCAAGATTCAGAAAAACTCCCCCAAACGCTGTGCTCATGGAATTTTCCCTTAGGGAATAGGATGAAACGATAGCAATCCAAAAAACTTTTGGGTTCAATAATTCTTCAGTGAATGTTGGAAATTCACGTTTTATGTGAACCAACAAAATCGAGAACAATTTTCACGGCGTACAACTTCCAAATACGCAATAGTTTCATCCGATTTCATGCCAAAACTCCTCTTCCCCTCTCCACTCCCGCTTTTACTACATCCCTCTTCCACTCAATTTTCATCATTATCAAAAAAACCCCCCACAGAAAATTATAAGACCTTGATACTGCTTATATTAAGAAGTAGGTATTTTCGGGACTTTTCTAAATCGTTTCAACCAACTACGAGTTGCTCGAGTAAGTTGCAAAAGCAATTGCAGATAACTTGCACTTTGATGACGAAATCACTGAGGAATATCATTGGGATGCGAAACGGCAAATGTTCAACAATTAGACAAAACTTTATCGATGGGAAAGTGTACTCTTTCTAGCAGTTAATGAATTGCATCGATTTCCCTAAAAGCGTTTTATACATATCAGTTTCAACAAAAGACATATCATTCCATACGGATTTTAGCCACTGAATATGCGAATTCATGCTGATGTCTTAGGATGAAATTACATTTTGGATTTCAAACTTTCTCAGACTTTATTCATAAAAGTTTCGGAAAGTTGAAGTCTGGCTATGTTCTCGAAATCAGGATTAAGAACTAGTCCAGAGAATTTGCATCACACCACTCTTTACACAAGGAAGTGATAACATGTAACAGCGAAGAGAATGAAATGACGTGTGCTTTTGCGATCACACTCACTGCACCAGCTGCTATCGCAAACTGTCAGCAAATATCAAACGATGCGCGATAATGCACCCAAATCAAGTGTTCAAAAGATTTCTTTTATTCAGGTATAAAGTTTGACCTGACCGCGAAATGCGAGCAGATCTCAGGGCGACTTCCCATGCTGGGATAAACCATTCTATGGTAGATGTGATGGAGCGAATATCAGTGATGAGTATATCATTCCAGATCGAGCAGTGTGCATCAGAATTGGAAACCGCACGACTTATACTGCGTTCGGTAGCAGGCCGACTCGTTGCAGATGAGCACGAGCGACAAGACGCCATCGTCGCTGAACTCCGTGCGATGAGACCATCTCAGCATTATGTGGGGCGACGTTTTGCAACGAGTTACAAAGCGCCGTTATGTCCTCAACCCAACACAACGATGTTCCCACCGTAACAACTTTTACTTAATTACTTCGCCAAGTTACGAGTGGGTTATCGCATAACGTTCCTATAATCAGTTGGTTCCTACAGGAAGTAAGATAGAACGCTAACAACAATGTATTCTTTTATCGCGCCTTTTCCTTCTTTCTATTTGAAACGACTACTGCATAAATACAAAAGCCGTTGCAATGAAATTACTTCTCGCAACTCCTTACAATCAGAATCATACAAAGCAATTAATTCCACAACTCAACTACCGCTGCCCTCTAGCTCCCAAAGTATCCTTCCGATCTCTCTGCCAATGTTCAGTCTTATATCATTTAGAGAGCTTGAATGTTCCGAGTCGATAGAAAATTTCTACGAAAGATTGAAACGAGCGAAAAAATTTTCATGTCTCCAGAAAGCGGCTCGTCCCTACAAGTCAATGCTTCACCGAGGTGCGACTTTGGTTTTTACCTGCTACTAGCTGTAACAGCACCTTCATATTTCTACTGGTTCGGTCGCCTGCATAAGCCTCCAGGAAGACCGATTAAAATGCAGCCAGTCTAGCTGCAGAATGGGAACAAATGTTCACGAGAATTTATTTGTTTAGAACTTTTCCAGAAGCTGATGGATCAGTATGAAAGCTGCTGTATTCGCTCAGCTTGTCATGCGGATTATAGCACCGAATTCTGCAATTGTACCTTCAGTTGTTCAAGAACAGACGAGCATACAAACAAAACGCACAGACATGACCACATTGTAGTGCCTCTTGTAAGCGCAAAACTGCAAAAAGGCGTGAAAATCCACGAATTATTGGACTGCTTTTCTCAAATCCTTGTGAAAGCTCATTAAGACGCATCAGGTGTAGGTACGCTTTGCCCTTGTATCTGTCTGCCTGTTTATCGGTCCTTTCTGTAATCCTGACTCATGAAATGATGACGTTTGGGTGTGGTCTTTGACAAACTGCAAACCTCGTGGAACTTGTTGCAGACGATAAATGGATCTGCACTTGGACTCACCATTTATGTCCTTTTGTTCCATTCTCATACTTTTCGAGAAGTCCAATGTGAATTTCCGTTCTTTTACGCAACCGCTTGAACTAGGCTTAAAATACATTGCTTTGCTGACGCCTTCAAAACAGACCAGTTGAAGTGACTTACAAATTACCAAAAGAAAAACGCAAATATGGCAACCTACGCAATTTTCTCTAGAATCTAGGCGCAAAATTTCTAGCGCTAGCCATAGAAGGAACAAAATCGTGCTAAACTCTTGACGCTTCTAATTTGTCTTTCGTCAAGATGAGTTCTCTATTCAGACAAGAAACAATTTTGTCATCCACGATGGAAAAGCAGACATCTAAGCGGATTGGACGAGCCGCATCCAGGAGGATATCTGTTCCAAGTTTGTTTCGGATCGAAGCAAACTCCGATCCATATATCGCATGGATGAAAAAGCTTCACGTACGCGCTTGCATTCTTTTACGCGTAAATATTGCAACGTTAACCAGCAAAAGCCCTCATGTAGTTTTTTCAGATTCACCTCTTTTGCTGAGCTGCAATTAACGGCAACAATTGAGCAGTTCACTCGAGAGCAATTTTTTTTCTTCAAAAATACCCCGTGCAATGCGCACATTTACTACGTAGCAGAAAACTTGAAGGAAAAAGCATGATAGTCGAGGTGCCGTTCAATGCAGTTGTTCTTATAATTATGTGAAATGAGGTTGTCCTTTGGAAACTTTCTGGAGGAATTAAAACATTTCCGAAGGATAGCGTAATGGTCCCAAGAGCGAAGGGAACTATGCCCACCGCAACAAAGCCATAAGGATCAAAGCAGATCGTCGCATGTTCGTTAAGGAGGTGACCGAACTCATGTCAAAACAATAAAAGGAACGAATCACTCATAAACCTTTAACATTCCAATGAAGCACTTTAAAATTCAGCTTATATTTCATCACCGACGAGTCACAAAGATATTTGCTTTCTGAGCTATAGAGGGAGTGGAGTTGGGAGAAGGAGTCGGCGCTCCCTTGAATCTTTGAAACGACAGGGCTTTTTGAAGGTCTTAGAAGAATTAATTCTGATAATGGACTGCTGACCAGGAAGGGTAGTCACTGAGAGACTGTGACCATGTAAAATGTTAACTATCACACGCTGTACTCGGCGACCGTGGGACACAGAATCCGTCCGTACAACGTACTATGGAACGACGCGCACACAGACAAACCATTTGTGATTGTGTGTCATAGTGCATTGATGTCATTACTCCTCAATCGTAACATGATACAGTCGCGCGTTTCAAAAGAGCTGTTCACGTTTTTCAATTAACCATTTTATGGATGCCGAAAACCTTTTTGCTCTTCTGACAGCTTAATTTCTCTTTTATTCAACTTTTTATAGCGCTGCAATTGAGAAAAAATTTTAAAGAATTGCACGTCAATGTTGCATTAGATTTTTACGTTTCACGATTGAGTTCACGAAAGAAGAAAATGTTGCATTGGAGGATACTCAGTTTAATCATATTTCGAGAAAAGAAAGGGCAAATTCGCTTTGCGGATATGCGAAAATTCGCTCTTTCAAGGTCTCTGACGTACGCACAATGCCAACCAAACTGTCTGTTTTTTGCTCATAGTGTTTGCTCTTCCGTTATCTCAGGAAACTGTTTTTAATACTCAAAGATCAAATCTATTTTCAGGATCATCTCAATCGGGACGAAGCTGTATGTAATGGACCAAAATTCAAAGGCATCCATACAGTAACCAATGATCAGTTGTGGGGTTTTGCAGCTCTCCTGCTTGCTAACCATGCCACATTCCTCTGTCCAATTTGCGATCAAATGTTCAGTAAATTGGAAAGGGTACTTTTCACGCCGAATCGTCTTCTTCTCAGTGTAAGCTTTTTCCTACGTTCAATTTGTTCACCGTTTTTTGCATCCTCTGCCTTTCAAGCCTTGCATTTTGACTCCAAAAATGTGCGACAAACTGTTGCAAAAAATGCAATAAACGGTCAATTGAAATCCAGATACATCCATATGGCAGAAATTTTCTTATAAGATGCCACACATTACCATTTCTGCCGAAGTGATAGCTTCTGTTCACTGTCGAGGTGACGCATATTTGTGTGGGAACTTGATGTCTGCTCATGTCATATCAATGACACTTGAATGGAAAACAATCAACTTATTCAGGAGGAGGAGGAGTACTTACATCGACTGTTGTTCGCTCGCTTTCCGAGAACGCAAACGTTTTGTTCAACGATTCTTCCTTCATGCTACGCAAATTATGCTGTCAGAGGTATGCAGTTAAATGCTAAAGCAAGCAACATCGCGCCCACTGATGCCGTGTTTGAACGCATAACACGTAGACATGAAATGTTTGCAACGAATGTCACGTTGTTCATCCGCATGAAAGCTCCTTCATTAAGCGTAACTGTAGTGCCGGATTTTCGATAGCAAATGCACATTGCAATGAGGCCCTCCTACGCGTGTGTTCCTGTTTTAGTTCGGGAGACGGGCGTTTGCGCCAAATAGACGCCTTGAAAGGCTTTTGCGCAAACAAAGACCTATGTCAAGAGAAATCTGCATCAGGAGACCTGCGTGATGCGCATTGCGAGCTGCAGAAACATGCGCTATTCTGCGCCAAAAAACACAAACGCAAAGGGGATCGTTCGCGAAATCAGTACCTTTCGAAGACCTACAGCATTGGACACCATAGCCTATAGCTCGAGAGTTGGAGATGAAGGACAGGAAAGGACAGAAAGTGCCCTGTACTTCGACAATATCCGAGGTAATCTCAAGGCGCAATAAAACAAAGTCAAATTTTTCTTCGGCACTAATCCTAGTTTGCTGCATCCCAAGATAACTCATTAAGAAAACGCAAGGCACTTTCAATAGGAAGTTCGCTCGACTTAGCGTATGCATTCTAGCTTTAAATTTTTTGTCCAGGCTACTTACATCACTAGGTGAGCAAACGGGATAGTGAATTGAATCTGGCATGCCAACTGTTATGGCGGACACATAAAATGCTTCTTCATCACTTAGTGGTTCTCTTCGAAACTTTGTAGATTGTAATAGAAATGCGTTCCAATTTTAACGTTTTTAAAGACGAATTGATGAGCACAGTCTGTCATCCATTGACTGCACGAAAGTGTTCTATGATTGAATTTCTTGTACAGCTGCGAAATGATGACGTGCAGAAGTGTGTAGCAAAAAAGAAACGATGCGATTTCATACTTCAACCTGCCAGCCGAAGTATGAGTATGAGTATGAGCAGATTTCGTCAAGTGAATCAACCTCGAATGCCAACATAAAAGGGCTGCAAACTCAAGAATATTCGCTATGAAGACGTTTTAAATTTCAGTGACGAATGTCACCAACGGTAGCGAATGTATGAAATGTAGCGTGTGCACGGCTTCTCTAACGGCCTTGCAGGTAAAGCCATGCTTGAATTCGGTGTGACTCACACGGCAGCAGCCAATGCCAAAAAAATGGAGATGGAACAGAAGGGGTAGTGACCGGCGAGGAGGGAGTGGATCGCCGAGAATAGGAGAGAAGAGGACGATTTTGGCGCTGAAAATGTCGTTTGGCTTCTCTTTTTAGAAAATTTCAATAATTCTAGACTCAGAAATCTTCCCCATGCTTCATCCAAGTTCCTCGTCCTCGCCACCACTAATCAGTCGACAATGTCTATCGCTGCCATAGTGCGTCAGACAAAACAAGAGCCCATCGATTCATTCAGCGGCAAACGAAACCTCGAAAATTCTCCGTTTTTTTGAAGTGCTACTCGAATGGTGGATTTCTTTTCTGAAAACAGTATGCGCTCACGAGCTGCGAACAACTGCGCGATGAACAACTTTGTGATCCGACAATTATCCAAATGCATCTTAAGGACAGTGACATAGAACTAAATTATAAATGTTTCCATAAAACGCTCCGAGCCAACGTCGAACTCTGCGTAGAGATTTTTGGTAAGCAGAATCCGAAAGCGAGATCTTCTGATGGGCTCAACACACTGACTGAATCGATAAAGCTCTGAGACAATGATATTAAAGACGAAAAGTGCTCACAAAAATGGTTTCCAAACTTGCAGTGGTGGGACAAGCTTCTTCATTAAATTGTAATGCATTGCTCTAAGAAGTTTGGAGTGTATCCAGCACCTTTAGATGATTTCGAACTCAAACGAAGCGACACAGTTAATTTTTCGAAATTTCCAGAAATCCAAGGTTTTTCTGTTTCATGCGCTCGAAAAGCTTATTGGTGGGACCTTTAGATAATCTAGTGCATTGTTTTAATGATGGAGACGCAACTCGATTAGCCGAGTCAGTGTTTGGAATCGCCCGGTAAAACGATTTTCGCTCAATTGCATGACATAACCCCCCCCCCCCCCCCTCCTCCTCCTCCCCTCCCCTCCTCCGAATGAAGAAATTAATAATCTGTGCCACAATCCCTTCGATTACAAGATGCACAAAATAAGTGTTGTTGTTCAAAGTTGTCCTAATGGAATTCGTTCTTTCAGCATCGCTTTTTACTGGACAAAGCAGCGGTGAAGGATGCCCTCACCTGGTTGAACTCTTCATTCATTCACAATATCTGTGCGGAGTTATGCATAACATTTCCACCAAATTCGCCATCTCCAGGTGGCTTCTTTCCCAATGGCGTTGATTACTCAGAGGTAAGGAGGTAGAATTTCGCAATATAAACGAAACATTTGATATGGAGGGAAGAGATCGGCGAATTCTTTTCGCATCTTCTGTTGTTAAAGTTATCGAACGGTGCTTCGCAAAAAGCTTGTTATTGAGTACTTTAAGGGAAGTTTTATTACATATCGTCGATTGAATTAAGTTATATCAATATTGTTCATTCCGAAAATCAAGTAATATTTGCTTTGTTCCATTCGTTCCGAACATGAGATGACTGTACTTGCAGTGTGTCGCCTTTTCCAATGACGCGTTTATGCTCGCAGCGAACGCAGCCAAAAACATTCTGAAGCCCGAATACTTCTGCTCAGTGGTACGTTCCTGCACGAATGATTCTCTAAAAAAACACGCCCGGTTATCATCGAATGTGCGCTTTTTTATGCTGGTTGCTGTCTATATTTTAAAACAAACACACTGTATGTGTAGTGCATACCTGCCGGACGTAATTATAATCAGCAAAGGAAGTGGCTCACATCATGCCACAGAGTATGTGCGGAATTTTAAATATACAGATATTCTTTTAGCCAATTGGCGATTGATTGAGACTGACAGTTCTTTGAGCCTGGTTGTGGTTCAACAAACGCGATTTTTTCCACCAAGACAGTGGGCAAAACTAGTCTAATGAGTACTAGTCTAATTAAAAAATTCTTTTTCAAAATCAGAAACCATCCCCTACCATTACAAAAACTCTGATCATAGTACGGAGCCATCCATCTACACGATGACGTGCACAAAAAAGAGGAGACGGATCGAGAGGAATGCCTCTTTATCGAGCCACCCAGCCCAATAATCTCCTCCCTTCCCGAACTGTTTCTTGGCTTAGATAGTGCTTGAACCGCACTAATTTCTAGATTTCTACATTTCTCAATGGATGTTGAAGGTGCGGAAATTACTTTACCTCTCTTTTCGGTGAGCCCTGATCAATCTGAAGCAGACAACGGCAGCGAAAATTAGCAGCCAACTTCACGATTTTCAAGAAGTGAGCCGTAACTAACAGGTATATTAGCACGAAGTAGTCGAGAATTTTGAAGAAACTTCATTCGAAAACAAATTTTCGGTGACTTTCACAAGGACAGCGAGCGTTAGACTTCAGTTTCGGACCTTCTGCCTTGAACTTACACATCCGCATGTCTATTAGTGAACCATGCTAATTTCGGCCAAAATTCGTAAGACGCAAATTTAAGCCGGAAAGGAGCTAATTCGCGAGAAATAAATTTTTAGGTAGGGGTGGGAGAGAGTGGTTAGGCACATTCATGATCTGAACACATATGCTTTCCGATTATGTGTATCTTGCCTATGTTGACTTGGAGCACGACGTGTGGATATAGTTACTGAAGGGCACAATGGTAACAATTCGATAAGCTTTTAAGCGCCGATCGACTGAAATGGCACACAAGCGTAACACGGGTTCTATTCTCGAACCTCATTTCTCAGTGTTATTTCTGTAATCATCAAGTGGTATTTTAGGAGATGGGGTGGTGCGAACTGAACGAAACACCTAATATAATGCGCTGCTTGCGACAACTCT
>JAARMF010000654.1:45383-73259 GCA_022844705.1 Toxascaris leonina | reverse complement strand
CGACGAATCGTTGCATTCTTCAAGATATGATAGTGCTCGCCTCATGAAGTATTCATGTTGCCTTCACTCCCATACGCGGGGGTAGGATTCTCCTATTCCGCCCTACTGTGTGCTGATGTATTCTACATAATTTGAGGAGAAGAGGAGATTTTGAAATTACTGATTTGTGACTGTCGGGTATAGCATTTTAGCCGGATATTCTATGCAAATTCATTTAACAGCATCCTTCTATCACACATTCATACTCTTTTTTTGAATTGAATTCTTTGGAATAATTATGTATTCGTTCTTTCAATTGCTAGCAATAGGTGTGGTTTTGCAGAGCCGAGCAGGACTCAGCTACCGGTGCTGGTTATTGTACACGGCGATGATTACGGTTGGAACAGTGGGAATCCGTACAACGGCACCATCATCGCTTCGTTCGGACAAATCATCGTAGTGACGCTGAATTATCGCCTCGGAGTGTTTGGTAAAGAGAATAGCATTGTTAGAAATACACAAGATAATTTTGCTCTGTTGAAAACCATTTTCTGAAAGACGAAGTAGAGAGCTGAAGAATTTTGGTAAATAGCACGAATTGCCTCTCAAAGTATTGAAAATGATTGTCCGAGAAGAGGATATTTTTCGGCTCTAACATAGAGGATATTTTCTCGTTCAGCTCTAACATTGTTGCCTTCTCGGTTGATCCGTTCTCACTCGAAATTGGGCTGAATATTATTTCTAGCTTTTCCGAAAACGTCAATCCCTAAGTGTTCCACGACATATAAAGTCAGCGCAATGGAAAACGACGCATTTATATCAGAAAAGAATTTTCTTTGTACTCAACTGCAATTATCAATTGGATCATTACATCATTGAATGCTTTCTCTTCTCTCGACCTGACTTGTGATCCCTAAAGAAAGCGCCTTAGGTAATGACACTCTATGGCGCAATTTTACGTCACACTACGTCATATAGGATTATCTTCTTTGCCATTCTCTTGGAGGATATATTGAGCGATGAGGTTTTCTTTAGCTAAAGTTGTTGCTGTTTCTGTTTTACGAAAAAGTCGCTCATTCGGACTCAATAGATGGCTGGCGAGCTTTCGATGGTGGTTAATGTTGGTTGATTAATCTTATAAAAGGCAATAGCGAGCTGTTCCGATAATGCGTCTTAGCGTCACGTATGCACATTAAAAACAATGAGCTTTAATCGACTTTGCAAAAAATGCGAACAAATGAGAAGTTGGCAGATACAAGAAATCCTCGAGGGGAATCATTCAACTGATGAAGGGAAAGAAATTCGAAAGAAGAAATGGGTATAAACAATTCGTTTGTGATTAGAATTCTACCAAGTAGGCAATGATGCGTTGGGATACTTCCGCGCTAACAGAAATGAGGATGCAGCTTGCCAAAGTGCTGCTTAATCATTCGTCCAAGTCAGCAGCATTTCTTCGGTGGCATTGAACAAAAGCCAAACTGTCGATATGGGTGGAGCATGAAAGTGGAAGCGAGTGAACAAAGAGACGAGGGGGAATACAGGGAGCAAAATATTAAAAAAACAGCAAATATCACCTTTTCAATGCTAGTTAGTGCTTACTTATATCAAAAAACTTAACTTGTCCTTAGTACACCACATCTCTTCGTTCCTGGATTTTCACCGAGTTTTTTCTTCTCTAAATAAAGGCGGAAGTGATTCAATTCGTCGAAAGAAAACAAATTGCAGAAATAGTGAACAATTTTTGCTTTTCGATAATCCACACAACGGCGACTGTCGAAAAAGTGGTGAGATTTCTTGTGCGGTGATTGATGGATTTCCCGCTGTTTTATTTTTGATATGTGAGACATGCACAGGGATGATGAAGAAACTTCCGGACAAAAGACATAGGTTGAAATATATTTAGGTTTTCTTGGTCGATGTGAAGCAAGCAGCTGCTCGGGTAATTCGGGTTTATCGGACTTGGTTGCTGCCTTAAAGATGCTCAGCAATACATTACCTGCGTTCGGTGGTGACTCATCGTCGGTGACACTTCTTGGCTGGGGATCTGGTGCAGCTCTGGTATTTCTTATAAATTCTCAAAGTGCGGCAAAATTATCTTGTATAACTCATGCAGACTTTAGCGAAGTTTCTTTTAATCGGAAATCGTTATTTGACTAGTTGCACAGCTATAATGCTCATTTCGGTAGTCAACGATTTCCTTTTGTATGCAGTCTCGACGACGATGGAACTGAAGTGTTTCACTCATTTGTGTCATATTCTTATGGTGTCAAGACCTCCGAAAAATATCGCCTTGTTCCCTTTTTGGGGTGAAGGAGTATTTAATTGTTTTTTAAAAGTTGACGCGACATGTATTGGTTGAGAAGTTTTGTCGACCATATTTACACTCCAGAACCATCGCCTCGAAAGGATGAGAAAAGCGAAGCGGGAATGAAGCATGTAGAAATCAAATTTGTCCGCACATTCTTAGAGGTGCTGTGATGAAGCTAATCGAACCATCGGAAGAGAACACGTCTGCTTTCGTTTGAAAAAAAAAAAGTCGCTAATGTGACAGCTATCAAAATGCCTCGTTTCAAGCGCTCCAAAACTGTCAAGACCGCATCTTGTAATTTATCAAACTTGCACGCACTGGTTTCCTAAAAAGTGCACAATTTCTGCATGTTTCTCGGAGAGGGGGTAAGGCTTCTTTGCCGCTTTCTGAGAGGCGACTTTCCTTCTTATACTGCTCACGTGAAAGAGGAAGCTTCTTCACAACTTGTTGGGAGTGCATCTGTTGGAGATTGGTTTCCTTTCAAAGAAATACAGTCCTTCTTTTCGTCCTTTGCAGTCGTGCTTCTATTGTTTATATTTTCCTTAAACAATCATCGTGATTGACTTATTGCTGTCTGTCGTTGTTTCCGTGTGTACAGCCACTTTTTCTGGTCCATTAACTAGAAGGACCTCGCCTAATACCATGCTGAGGTTTCTTCGATAGATTTTTTCCTATCCAGGGGTCATGAAGGGTTTCCCAGCTCCACTACTATGATTGATTGAAAGGGATCGAAATACCTCTCTGATGATGTGCTATATGAAGTCGTCTAGCCAGAAAGAGTGCACATTATTCTGCAACTGTGCGAAGGGATGGATCATATCAGAACGCGTCAACAAGAGATTTCGAACGAAGAGTGTCAAAGTCCAAAATTTTATTTCAGAACTTTGTCTCTTTCTGAGAGTCGAGGTTGTGCTTTTTGGAACAGCTGTCGGATCAGCATAAACGAGTGTTATTTAAAGGTTTCTTTGTTGATGGCGTCACCGATCACTCAACCGAACAATCGACTATTTCGTAGAGCGATTCTCCTCGATGGATCTGCACTCTCTCCTTGGGCAGTTACTAAGAACCCGCAGCCGTTCTTCTTTCAATTGGCTGAGCATTTGAAAGTGAGTAAGGTGCCACGTACCGTGGTTCAATTACATAAATGGATTGCAAATGAACGAGAGCGAATGCACTTCCGATGAAAGATGTTTCTCTTTAGGATCCATTAACGCTCATCGAATAGTCACCGTCTTCATTATCCCGAAGCTTTTCTTTAGTGCAAATTTTGCACAAATTTCATAATTCTCTGAGCGAAGTGATTTCAATCCTTCGAACTTGAGGGATGACATAGAAGAAAACTGATGTAAAGTTGTGCAAGATGATGTAACATGAAAGGGCCCAGGATCGTAAGAGACTCTTCCGTCATATTTCCGAGTTTACAATGATAAACGCCCAAAATCTGAATAAGAAACTAGCGCATACGAAAAAATTACTCGTCGTACTCGCTCGTTTCATTTCATTCAGGATGGAACTCGCATATTGATTTCTATGATCCTACGTGAACGCTTTTTGTGTTTGTTCTGAGTTATAGAGTTTAACTGGAGGCATAAGAATATTTCTTTTTCGTATCAATTCGCCACATTTTGTAACAGAGGGATTATCCGTTGTCGAAATGAATAAAAATAATGAAAGGCTGACTTTCAGTGCGTGGAACCGTTGGGAGATATGAAGCGTGCGTCACGTGAACAACGCAGTATTGATGCAATAGTACGATGCATGCAGGACCATGGACCCGACAACATCACTCGGGCAGCACAAAAGATCGCTGTGCCCACATTCCTATCCGCATTCGCACCCATCGTTGACGGACAGGTAAATTGTTCACTACCCATGCCGTTTTGTTTCTGCTACGTTAAAGGATTTTCAGTGTGCCATTTCTAGTGATCGATGAGGTGAAAGCAGTAGTGTTGTTCAGAGCTGAGATGCATAATTCGCAAGTGTTATCTTTGTGAGAAGCAAGCTTTGCTTATTTGAATTGTGCTCATTTTTCAGTTTGCACTCACATCGTGCACTAAGAGGACGCCATATCTATGGCTATGTGCTCATGTATGCAAATCTGTTCGTATGCCATATAGTCGCACCATGAGAACCGCGGAAGACAGAGCTACCGAATAGAATTGACATTACATTCACCACATATTGGCTTCCTATGTAATCTTTCATCTGCCAACATCGAGGGGACGTGGACCATTTTTTATGGTGGGAGTAATCCTGCACGCACAGCGTAAACTGCACTATATTCGATTATATGGGTTTTCGCTTGTCCTCAAATTGTACGCACATTTGGATGCATATTTTTCATGGGATTTTATAACATTGGACCTTTTGCCACTCTCATTGCAATATCGAGAAGAAAGTCGACGGTAGAAGTGAATGATATTAGTAACGATTCAGAGACATTCATATGAAATTTTCGAAAATGTCTATCAGCTTAACTGTGGCTATTAGACGATTACGATAAACCTTCTGATGTGAGGGGAACGCGTTTTACAAAAGCGACGCAGAAGGGACATCGTGGAGACAGAATGAAAGCAGATTTAAGCGTTCCAGCTTGCACCTAGTTGAATGCTTTCAATAATCTTTGAAAAATTGAGCAAAATTCGATTAAAGCGTCCTATCAATACAGGCATTGCTTATTCCAGCAAATATTGAGACAATTTATTTAAAAGTAAAGGAGGTGTGTCGTGAGTTATGAGCTACAGTTTAGAAGGCGAGTGAAACTGAGAAAAGACAGCGCAAAACACAGACGAACGCACATGACTGGAAGAAAAACCAGGATGAGGAAAGGCTAACAATGAGTTGCACACTTCATGCGAATTGGAATCAATAGAGCTGCCAATTTTCTCGCAACTAATCCATGACGCCTAACTGTTGTTTCATAATATGGTCAACGCCATTCACGCAGTCTTTACATCATGGCTTTAATCGCAGTGCTGGTGATGCTTAACATTCATGATAATACAAAAATTATTTTCACGTCGGTTGACAAAAATTCCACTCCGCTGGTCAGTCGATGCTAGCTAACGTCACGTTTATGGAATTGCAAACGATCCAGGAAAGAGCGCAGATTCTTTGATTGTCCTGCTCGCTACTACCTCTGATTCCCAAGCAGTAGTTCCACCCACTTATCAAGGGGTGAATTTATGTCATCGCCACTTTGCTCCGTTGCGTTTAGAACTTTTCGTTCGAAGCGTATAGAATTTTCCTTCGAAGCCTCCACTGGTGTGTTCAGACGTCAGAATCTGTGAAAATGTTTGTTGACGAACACTTTTTTGCCTAAAAACAGAGCCCATTTGGTAAAGTTTTTTTGTGGAAATGCATCTAATATAGGTTTAAGATGGTTCCGAACAAGCCGTCTGCTCTATTTGGCTCACAGTTTGGATCATTGTTTCGAGATGTTGATTTGATGGTTGGAGTAACGTCCAATCCTGCACACCATCTTCTTTCGAACGAAGATCTACGACATGGCGTCGATAAGGAAAGGCGTGAGAAGATTTTCAGGTTTCTGCTTTATAAGACATTTCATTCGGAACAGTTCGCACAATCGTGTATATTCGTCTTGATTTTACTGTGAATGGTTTGCTGATTGCGGACTTCCTTCGACTATTCGGTTATTCATTTGGTGACGAGAATCCATAAAATGTGAGATTCCGCTAGCGTTTTTTCTTCATGGAAGAGTTGGAGAAAGTGGATTGGCGGTTACCAATTTTGTTGCCCATTTTCAAGCCGAAATATGAGTTTCCGTGAAATTTTTCCACTAAATTCTTTTTTTTTTGTGGTGAGACGTGGGTAAGACACACAAGAAAACCTTTCCTCGATGGAACATTTCCCTCTGCCTGAGTGTTTCACATTTCTCGCTTTTCATTACAATCCTTAGTGAGTAGCAACGCATAATGATAAATGAGAGTAAAGCGGAAGCAAATTTATATTGGAATCTGATTTGAGAATTGCAACTACGAATCATTGTCTTCGGAATGAAACGACATCCCACTCGGAGCATTATGAGTCGGGACGCATTCATATATGCAAAATATCAATGTAGCAAATTGCATCGTATATATTTTATATTTTAGATGTGATTTACAGGACATTGGTGCGAAATTTGTATGACTTCCATCGAACTGAAATCTTCGCCGCCATAATCAACGAGTATACTGACTGGGAAAATCCAAAGGTTGCATCTGAGTGGAGTTTTCAACTTATTATTGTTTTAGATTCGATTAATTTTCGTTTAATAACCTATCCTAATATAGAAATGGACGACGAGGTATCTGATGATGACTGCTCCTTCCTTTCCCAATTATGAGACCCTAATAGAAACATTTGCTTTTTGTTTTAATATATGCATTGATGCGGTATATATGTATACTCGGCTTTAGCTGATCGCACTTACAGTTTGCCGCCCATATTGCCTCAGCCAGAATAAAGCGAAAAGCCGTCCATATTGCCTCATCCAGGATAAAGCGAGAACCAGAAAATGCATGGCCCTCATAAGCTATCCCATTCCCTTCAGCAGGCCTGCAAAGGAAGCAATTTTCTTAATGACCAGCTATGGCACTTGATTTCGGGACCAGATCAAGTGAGCATTTCTGAACGACAGAACTGTTTTGTTCTTAGCGGTATTTGGTTGTGGCGTAAAGCATAATTGTGACCGTTTAAGGATCATCCAAAAACGATTCGCAATGGTGTGCTTTCTGCGTTGAGCGATGTTCTTTTTGTGGCACCCACTGTTGAAACAGCACGTCTGCACTCCCTCGACGAAAACCATCGTGATTCAAATACGTTCATGTATGTTCTCAGACAAGGTTTTCTCTTGAAAGTGTTAATATTGTTTCTCGAGAATGAGCTGCAGCACATATGGGCATCATAAATATTCGTGTTGGACAGTCTCGCCGGAGATATTCGACACCTAGGATGGTTGCAGAGGGAGGGGACAGACTGTCGTTCCATTAATTTTTGCTTTTTGGAAGGACGCTGTTGAGGTTGTGCATTATAGTTCGAAACGAACTATTGAGACATTTCCTTCCTGCTCCAGGCAATAGGCGAACAAAGAATTGGAATGCGTGAATTCATTAGTGACAAAAGACTCCTGGAAAACCAGTCTGCCGCGGATTGTTGAAAATGAAATTGGAAATGTATCTCAGAACGGCTGAGAACAGTTGTTTCTCGCACTTCAGAGATGCACTAGTTTATGTTCATTAGTGAGCATCTATCATCTATTTTACTAAAGCTTATGCAGTGGGGATGAGATTGGTTTGGATTTTGAGGTAGTGGTGGAGCAAAGTCGAATATTCAACACCGGGAATTGCAAGATGCAGCATGCTGTCATTGAAATGACTTCTGAAGCAGAAGTCTCCATAACTAAATTTCCTTGGCGTTGGAGCGATTTTGCCATTAGTTTTCAGTCTCATAACTTTACAGGCTGATTTGTAGAAATTCATTGCAGGTTTGTATTTTCGCATGAAACTCGTCAGTGGTTGGACGAACAACCGAATAGTGGCATACGTGGTTCAATCTCGGGTGATCATATTCCCTACATATTGGGCTATCCGCTTAGCAACAGGAACAAAGAAGACCAAGTATGTGAAATTCATCTCCCACGTTCCACTACGAGAAAACCATTTCTGGGAGAAGGAACGAGCACTAATAAATAACTGTTTAGTCGACCAAAAGTTACAACTGGTGCTTACGTAAGAGAAGCTGTTGAGAACAAAATGTTTCTGACAGGCGCACTTCCAGCGCTGACGCAATCACGGCGATAATAAAAGACCACAAAGAACTCGCAGAAAGGGAAGAGAGTGGTCCTGCCTCGTGCAAAAGAAAAAAATCTGTCTGTAGGATACACGAACTTTGCTCAGTGGCATCGTGCATAAGAAGGAAACATTGAAATCTGCTAAGGTGAATGCTTGTTCGTTTTCAACACACTTATTCCACAACGCACCTTCGTCTTTATTTGCCTAAAAGATTTTGAGCAAGTTACCAACTGTGATTCCACAAAACTTGGTTTATTGGTTGTTGGAATTGAAATACCCATGATGTGGCCGCACTTATTTGTGGATGAAATGAATACGAGTAAAGTTTGCAATTCTTCGCTGGTCTTTCTTGAAGTAATATACGAATTGTGTGGTGATGCAGTAATCGAAGGGTGAATATGAAATATTTCCGAAGAAAGCATTTTAGTGATATTAAATCAGTGCAAAGCAGATCACTTGGATCAGGTCATTCCGGATCTTATTCACTATTGCGTACGACTGGATGGGCTGCTTCATGGATGAAGCGCTCATAACGTTTGAATTGTTTATGTTGTGCGGCTGTCAAGAAATCTGTTGCAAAACTAGGCATCTCAGAAAGTTCTATTAGGAACGCTGGAGCAAGAGGTGCTCCAATTCAGTGATCAACTACCAGGCTACTCACTTTAACAGTCCTCAGTCCCTCTCAGTTCCTTCGCTTCCTCATTACTTTACCTGGCGGCATCCTAGGTGAAGATGTGAGAGACAGTTTTTGCGTCAAATTTTCTGTTGCGGACTCTTAAACTGTCATATTGCAGCTATATACCGGATTCAATGCTGAAGACAGAGGAGTGGCTCGTGTTATGATGCATTTCATTTCTAACTTCGTCAAATCTGGGTTTGTTCCACAGTTATTTTTCGCTTGCATTAGGTCGCGAGTACAGGACTTACTTATTGATTGCTTTCGTAATACGTCCGTTATTGGGCTGATTACAAATATATCATAAGGGAAACTTAGTAAACATGTTCAGCCAGGTGAAGACGCATACATTATTCGGAGTTTCGCGTCTGAATTTGATCATCAATGGCTGATTTCGATAACGTCTTTCTTCAAGTTTGACGATAATGCTTTACAGGTCCGAGCTTCGAGAACGTCCATTCTTTCTCCCGCCTCAACGTTTAGTATTTCGCCAATTCATTTGAATATCCCAACAGAATCGTAAGAAGGCGTCCTCTCCGCAAGGGGCCTACTAATATCCGCTAGTTAAATGGAAGTGTTAAAGGGAAGAAGAATACTAGGTGTTCTACTGAGCATATTTCAGCGATCCATCAAAGCCGGTCTTGCTATCCAGTGATTTTCCGATTGAAGAACGGTTTCATAGCACTGCATGGCCTCAGTTCAATCAGGTGAATCGAGAGCCCTACCTGGAAATATGTGAGTTGAAAAACTTATTGGTCACAGAGCTGTTCTAAATGTTATGCGATAAGAAGCCGGTTAATAAGAAATGGAACCCATGTTGACATCATTATTTCCTCATATGAGCTAATAAACGCATTTCCGTTCATAAATTTATTTCGTTCTCTGATTGTCGTAAAAGACGCAGAAATTGATTTCGTTTTCGATCGAATTTTGTAGCAGGTGGCGAGGGTCGCGGCATTTTTTTTTTAACGGAGGCAAAAGAGGAGAAGTTAAAACAGCAATGCATTCGCCATTTTTTTCATGGAAACAGTGTACGTGTTCATTGCTAAGAGTAACTTGCGACTGTGCTGCTGTCACTATGGAACCTCTTTTGCGGATTGATCACCAACTTCTGCGTAAAGATGTGAAGCCATTTAGCGTTTAATGCAGGAATGAGGAGACAAAGATAACATTGAGAAGCAAGTAAGAGGTGAATGCGGAGGTTCAGCGTAGAACGGCGCATCGACGATCTCGGCAAATTTGTGGATGTCGCTGCCAGCGTCGGCACCGTCTCATTAGATTGCTTTGAAGTTGTTTGATTAAGAATAGTTTTTTCGCTTGATGCCAGCAATTAGGCAGACGCTGACTTCAAATTCCGGTAAGTTCGAGTCAAATTCAGCCCTTCATTGACCTCCAGTTGAGTGATCTTCTTTTATATTTGGCAGCAACGAAAGCTGTTGTTGTATCATATCACCGTTGTCAATCTTCTTCCGTCAGCGTTTGTTAGAAAAGGTAACGCTGGAATAGAAGCGGCAGAAATTTTATAGCTGTTGGTAGATCAGCTTTGTTTTCTGTAAGGGAAAGTTCATGTTGCGCTGCCTTTAATAATAATTTGTTGTTTTTGCAGCGGACCGTCCACGAGTCAAAAATTACTATCGTAACGCTCAAGTTGGATTCTGGAATGGATTTGTTCCACAGCTGCATACCGGAGGAAGAGAAGGCGTGCCGGTCCCTGAGGTTAGTTGTGGTGAACTTGATAGGTGGTTCGCCGTCTATAGTACATCGTAGTTAAAGAAACCATGCAGATTCCCCACAAACTGTTAGCTATTCAAAGAATGGGATATTTCTAGAGACATTTATCTTTCTCGATGAAGCGATGCTTTCAGGAACACAATTTCTTACCGAACCATTTCAAGAGAGACTCATTCTTCGGCACGGTCCGGCCGTATGGAGGATATGCGAACGATCCCTTTCCTCCACCTCCACTACCTCCAACTCCTCTGCCAAAGGACTTGAAAAAGCTCACCACGCGTAAGCGTTCTTTTCCTTCCGGTAACGTGTGGAAGTTTGGAATTATGGCTGATTTATAATTCTGTTGACTCAGTTATATCCCAGAGAGAAGTGGCAGGAATCGAATGAAGAACTTCTTGGATGTACTGAGCCCTTTCCTAAATTTATGACGAATCTGTGCGCTTGCCGAACACACCAGCGAAATGCCAGCTTTTTCAACTGTTTTTTGCTATCTTTAGAAAACAAAAAAACTCTCGCAAAGCTGTACAGCACTTCTGTCCATGAAGCGTATTTACCATCTATATTGCAGGTTTAGAATATTTCACTTTCACTTTCTGAGGTGCTCCGTCGAAGGTTTCTTAGAGGATTTTATCAAAGAAATCCACTTTAAAGAGTCACGAAAAACATTTGAATGAAACCTCTATATAACGGCGGCAATATTATGGATTTGCGCTTCAGATTTTCGTATGCTTATAAAAATTTTGTCTTTGATCATTTATGAAATGAAAGTGTTGCGATATATTTCTCAGAGCTGCATTGATGATTGTTTTCTTTAAGTCCAATTGATGTCTTGTTTCTTATTTGAGCGGACAGGATCAAAGATAAGTATGTTTTGCAAAGAACGTTCAGCTTTCTAAGATAATCGAGGGTGTCAAGCACAACTATAATGAGCTTTCTTTTTTCTGTCCTCGGGCTGTATCTCTTGTTCACAAGCTCACTCTCGCCTGAAAAAATTTCGTATAAGCATAAGCCATTATAAACACGCTTCCATAAAGTCACAATTGCATGTCGTTTTCGAAACCCTCAAATAAACTCTTATTTCAGTATTTCACTGTACATATTTCTAGCCAGAACTAATGAACTGTAAATGCTTGAGCTGTGAAGTGTGAAAGCTGTCTGAAGATTACGTTTTTAAGCTAAGCCAACCACACCACCACCAACGACGAAAGCTTCTACGCCAGCTCCTTTCGTTAACGTTGCTCAAAATAGCACAATGCTTTCGGTCACAGTGGCCGTAGGATGTGGCTTATTATTTCTGAATATCTGCATTGGATTTGGACTCTATAGACAGGTTGGTGTGCTCATCATTCTATAGGCCAAGTCTTATCAGCTTATTAACAGCTAATTTTTCGCCATCGTTTTTACCAACAGTTATAAGTGTTTCTATCCATCATTTATCACCGTGAGAAGTTGCATTTTGTATATCAGCAGCTAACGTAGCCTTCTACCAATTTAGATACATAGCAACGTTGAAGCTTTTTTTCAACTTTGCTATGTTAAATTTCCCCGGTGAGGTAAGTCATTTCGCTGCAACCTCCAGAACATTCTTTAGAAAGAATTCTATCGCCGAAACGTTTTTATTCCTTCATTAGATAGTGATAAATACGTTCTCGAGAGAAGAATCCAGTGAAAGTTCATTAATGTCCACAAATTGAGTTCACGCATTAGCAGACAAGTGAGAGTATTCAGTACAGATATCTCATGGCACGAGACATTTAATTGTTACAGTCGAATGGAAAAAAGATTTTGTTAAGGAGATATATCAAATAGAGTATCATTTTCCACTTATCAATGAATTCTGAGAACACAAATTGAGAAATTGCAAATGATGCAGGCACTTGTGAGTGTTTTCCGATGCAAAACGTGCAAACTAGTCAGTAGCAATTTCACATGAACTGTTGTGAACAAGAAGATCCTCATTGACCTGAGAGTCGCAAGTGACTCCCGAGACCAACGCCCAATGCTATGTAATATGATGAGGCGAAAGCGATGAGGCTCTTTAGAAAATCTGCTGTTGGGAAGGGCAGACTTGAAGCTCTCGCGGGCTCTCAGTCGGGAGGGTGAAGGATTCGAAAACAGTTAATTTTACCAGAAGACCGTCCTTACTTTGTTCACGTTAATGCGCTGTACCGTGTTCGCATAGAAGTGTGGCGGTTCGACGTTTTTTCGAGAGTGGCCGTTTTCTTGCATAATTGCACATTAATGTTGCTTGTTTTGATAAGTAAGAAGCGGCTGAGGTCCAAGAGGCTCATTTGCACAGGAAACAGTGGTTGCTTGGTTCAAAGCACAAGACAAAGGATGCATCCCGCTGTCCACATAAGGGGAAGGCTGTCACAGTCTATCGACGTTTTTTGAAGCCTTAAAAAATATTTTGCGCATTTCGCTGCACCTTTTTGAATGTACAGTTTGCTCAATATAATTGCATGTAGGTAAAAGCGATAAGGCTCTTTAGAAGCCAGCTTGAAGCCAGCTTAACAAGCGCACTCTTTCAAAGCGCATATGGGCCTAGCCTTCTCAATAAAGGAAATAGGTATATCGATGAGTATTTTTGCTAAAACGTATGACTGCCCAGTCCGAAAACTGCCGCAGGTGATTGTTCTACGTAGCGAAGACGAAGAATCCGGGATCAGTTGACTTGAGATGCTCGTGTTTCGTCGACCTCAATATCTTTCACTGAGATTAGGCATCACATCACCTGCACCACATTAGTGCTGAACGATCCTTTATTTTTGTGCTGACCAGTTCGCGAGCATCCTGAAGTATGCAACATAGCTTTCTTTTAACCTCAAGAGCTCACTTTTTCAATACGACAATGACGAAAAAGGAAAACAGCAATCAATGGGGAGTAGGGGTTAAGATGAAAGCTCTTGAAGTACAGCTCATGAATTTCTTGGGGTCGCATGGCATATATGGCACATCATCAGAGATTCTACTGACAGCAAGGTATAATGTGACATAACTCACTAAAGTTAAGACCTGATAGCCATATGTTTTTTGAATTTTTTTCGCACGACAATGCAAGCTAATTTGAGAAGACCCTGCGATGATGAAGCATAGCGTGAAACGGTTTTCACAGTTTCGAAGAGAGCAAAGTCATTTGCTGTAATCTAAAAATTAGAGTGAATTTGCAGCATTGGTTTGCAATGCTTCTTCCAGGTGCTGTTCCTCTAGTGCTGATCATATATTGTTACCGCCCTTCTTTCTTTTTGTTTCCAACTCTTGAAATTGAAAAGCAGTTGCACGTTGCTTCCATACGCGATTCCTTCTCGGGGGGGGGGGGCATTTTTCGACGACGTCAACATCTGAGGCCTACAAAGGAAAGGGGAGGAGGATAGGACGGTATCCCTTCGAGCCCTCACAGTGGTGGGTTTTCTTGAAGTTAATATATGGTCTATATTGGTTCTCGTTCGATGCCTCATCAGATAACATCTTTCGTGTGAATATGTTTTCGTGCATTTATGATCTATTTCGCAGAAGGACGGTGTCGTAAGTATCCTGAATCAAATTAGTCTATATTGAAAGATTTTTGCGGAATGCATGATGAAAAAGTGCCATTTTTGGCTTTGCTGCAGTAAAAATTTGTGTGGAAGTAGAAAGCACGAAGAATCTTGACATTCAGGAACTTGCCGTATGGGCGAATTCTTTGCGTTGCTGTTGTTTTTGTGCGTTGCGTTCACATTTGCAAGTTTCCATACCTCTGTATTCTTTAGCTGAAATGGTTCGACTGAAAGGAGGGCGCAGTTCTGATGCGATCTGGTCTTGCCCAACTTCAGCGTTTCGTGTATGATCCAATTTTAAACTGTTACTCTGTTTGGGCGAATGTCTTGCGTTAATTTCCGACATTACTAGGTTTCGTATTTCAGTGTAACAAACGAGAAGAGTCGAAAAAGAAGTTGCAATTGCAGTACCAAACCTACGTAGCCAATCATCAGCCCGGTGGAGATATCAACTACAATTTGAATCCCTCAATGAACCAACAGGTTGGCATTATAAGAACTCCTCAATTTCCGATCCGTTCAACATCCGAACTTATAATGTGCTCTAATATATGGCTATAAGATCCACCTAAGTTTTTCGCTTCGCATTCCGCACGAAAACAGCCGCAAAGTTTCTCACAATATCACTTGCGTTGCTTATCCTTTGTTCGTGGAGTTTTTCTTTGCTGAATTTTATTCATCCATGCATGTTATAGAAGGAAACTCATTCAAAGGGTTTTTGATAAATTCCATAAACGAGATTTCCACTGCTGTTCAACTAATTCGACTTCATTTTGCTTTTGCGTCAGGAATATTGCTATGCTTAATGGGTCTTGACGCTGAAAGCATCGCGGAACACTTCAGCTATGATCCTCTGTGGTCATCAAGGGTCCTTTCATGGGTTTTTTTAGAAGGAAATTAATTGTAAATTTCTTTTCTGCTCAGCAAAATAGGAAACGATGAACGCGATTTAACTGCAATATTGCAAAAATAGTTATTACTTCTTCCTTATTGCTGTTTTGCGCTTTCGAATAGTATATTCCAAAAAGCTATCAACCGTACTCATAATCTATCATTCTTTCAACAATGTCGTCCTTGAAGCTGTTCTTGAATTTGTGGGAGGAGAAATATTCACGTCGCTAAATTAACCTTCCCCTCACACACAGTCACAGTGAGTGGAAAGTGCATTTGCATTTATTTCTTGGAATGCGCTTCAATTCATCATCCTCTTCTACTGTTGCATGATTGTACCACAATTATTTTCCACCTATACTTTTTCCACTCTTTCCCCTCATTTTCATATCTTTAGTGATGTCCCATAGCAGTGATCGTTACCGAAGAGGTGTCATAAGAGTAAAAGTCCTTAATGATAATTTCATTCCCTCGCACTGTTTATAGCGTGTTTTTTGTTAGTAATGTTGTTAAGAAAATACTTGACACGGTTGTTTCAATGGGTTTCATTTGTTTATAAGAATCGATGCAATGAATCTGCATCAGCTATATCCGGAAGCACACATAAAGCATTGCTTGACATCCAACCACTGATTGTAAAAGCCTATCTGCATAGGTTTTCTCTACTATTTAAGTTCAAAGAGCTATAAATTCATCAGCACCTCATTCAAGAGCGGACAACCAATCAAAAAGACGACTTTCTTCATAATCGCTGTGCTTCCTATAAGGTTATTTTGACTTCGAAGAAGAAGAAAAGCGTCCCATTTTCAAATAGAGACTGAAGTGATATGGGTGAACTGGCAAGTGGAGGGGCATTTTCAGTTATCGATGATGCCTCCACCACCACCGCCACCACTTAGTCATCACCCTTCAATAGCGAATTCAACAACTGGTCACAACATGGAAGTGCCCTCACAGATTGAATACGATGCGTGTAGACCCACCTACCAAAACTATTCTGACTCGCATGCGAGCACACTAACTCGATCAAACTTCCAAGAACAGGTTACTGCTTCTGATTATTCAAATTTTATTGGTGACCCTCGCATCGGCTTCTTAAATAAAACACTGTTTCCTCTACTAACGCTTCTGCATTTGCTATTATCTTGTATTCTTAGTTTTTAACGTGCAATATGTTAGAAAACTTTGTGTATATGCAGCTTATCCTATAAATGTGAGTATAATTGTTTGCACCCGAGAAGGTGTCCTCCATCAGAGCCTGTAACCGACCGTTCCATTATAGTAGCAATCGTCCTGCATCTTACCCGAATGGTAAAAGCTGCGGAAATTGCAAGGCTTACAAAGAGAGCTGGCTGTCTTTATTGTTCACAGATAAATAATGTCTGCAATTTTTCTTCCTGAAAAAGGAATTCTGCTTCTCCATTAGAGGCACAGACGTGTTCACACTTGATGCTTGGAATTCCTAATCAAATATAAGATATCAAATCTATCAAAACGACCACCGAAACTGTTGACTGAAAAGCATCAAAATATTTCAAGGTGGCACTAGTTGCTGTCAATCGTAGCGAAGAAATGTGTATTGCATTATACAATCTGCGACGCAAGAATATCGATAAAGGTCTAACTAGGTTTAATTATACTCATCATGCTAACTGTTAAATACTCAGGCCACGATCACTATGCGTTTTTCGAGAAATATTCGATGAAATGATTCGAAAATAATGCATGAAATGGTGGAAATTGTGCAGCGAACTTGTTTCGTAGAATCTGTGCCGAACGATGGAAAAGTTCACTTATGTTTCCATACTCGAATTGTTTATTCTTTGAAACAGGGACAACGAATTTCAGGTGAAAAGTTGTTTGATAAAAGCAAACTGGAAACATTAAAGATCTTTCGGCATCCCTTTCACATACGCCTCATCTCGTACCTTCAATTTCAGAAGAAATATAACTCACTATCGCATAGCTTTCATTTTTTGAAATCGGAGCTCAGAGAATCTCATACTTTCAATAATTACGCAAAATCATATTCTTTCGCTGTGACATAACAATTAATCTGGAAATCCATTTTGGCCGATATATTTGGAAATTTGTGATCCACATTCACTCGAGTTCGTGCAATATTTCACTTGCTTTGGGCACAGCAGTCATTGTGGAGCAATTTGTGCCTATGCTGTCGTTAATGCCAAAATCAATTTAGGAACCGTTGCTTTCTTCGAACAATAAAGGACCAACTGTTCCGCTGCGTCCAGGGGTAAGTCCGACGTGTCCTCGTCATGGACGCGCGGCGATGGCTTTGGCGAGTGGACGTAATAACACGATGGGTGCACCTAACTCAGGGCCCACCCTGGAAGAGATACAAGTTTAGAGAACTGTTTTCGAAATTTTACCACATTCCGCTGAAAGATCACCAGGAGAGTTTTGTCTGCAGTGCAAGAGGTAATAAATGCCTGCTCGTTGTGCCATTTGGATCAAGCATATGAAAGATGGCCAAGATGAACTGAATGCAAAAAAAGATGCAGACATCATTCAGCGGTACTTTGTTTACTTGTTCGTAACTAAAGTGTATTATAATCTTGAAGACAGCTTGCGAATGTTTGTACTCAACAGATGCTCAACTATTGATTTCTTCTTTTCCTTATTCTTTCATTGTTGTCTCACATATTGATGTGATGTTTCGCAATGAAATGTGGGACGCAGAGAGGCTCAAAAGAACATTTCCAAAATGACTGCAAGTTAGCTAGAAGGCTGACCGGAACTGAAACACTTTCGAGCTGCACTCGGTCTTTCTTTGAATAAGCGATTTTCAGTTATTTCGCTGGGATTCCATTCTACGCCCTCGTATGTCGTCTAGTTGAGTAACGCCGCAAATGTACATTCAGTACAAGTCATACTTCTGTTCACTTAAAGATAGGAGATATCGCTCGATGAGGAGATATTGCTTAAAATGCTATCAAAAGAGTGGGTTTAACCTGGGAAAGTATTCTTTAAAAGACAAAACGATGTCGAATATTTACAGCAATTCTACATTTGTCGTGCATCGAAAAATAGCGCTATATTTTGACAATAGCGTAATTTTGAGAGCAACAAACCTGTTGAATTTAGGTTGTAACTAAAAATATTGCATAATTTCTACGCTGCATTACAATCGTCATGATAGACACCTTGAGAATAGTAGTAATATTACAACGAAGGGGATTAGTTGTTCTCAAATGACTTGAACGAAGTCGCGTCATTTTCCGTGTTGGAACTCAAAGACTGTGAAAGATATGCATAGCGAGATTGTTGCTTAATACTCAGTTCTCAGAACAATTGCTGAAAGATGTGCCAAAAGGTTGAATGCGAATTTCGGCTCATAATAGGAGTGCACAATCAGGCACATCTCACGCTGCTCATTTATGCTGACTCTTCATCAGCTAGAACGCAAGATTCGATTGCCGCGTCGTGAAATCGAATAAGCTGTACTTTATTTCACGGCTCAGATTGCTACAGAATTCAATGGACAAACGATCGCGCTAGAAATAGTTTCACTTCTCATCGGGGAGGGGGAGGAGATCTTTTATAGCAATGTCTTACAGCAGATTGCTTAACGCTTTTTCGTTGCAAATATTGGACGGAATGGCCGAATTTGTGATTGAAAACTGCAAAAACACCAATCGTTTTTGCATTTCGCTCTCAGAAAACCTCAGCTTTCTCCAAATGTGCCGTTACTGTCGAAGAAGAGCTTAAGCAGAGTGCACTTCAATTCGAATATGAGTATTGATATTGAGTGATGTTGCACGTACAGGTGAAGATGGCAGTAATTTATCAGAGCAGCTGTGATAGGTTCGCCTGCTTCAACGTTAGTAGTTGAAATCTGTTGCAGTCGAATTTTTGTTTCGCTATTTAGGGTCATGAGAACGATTGCAGCAGCAATGTTTTGGCACAGTTGAAGGTCCGAACTTTATTCCCCCGATTTTCTAATTGTGAAATGTGTTATTGAAAGATAGTCTCGTTGTTGTTTTTTTTGTGCAGTAATGTCGTTATCACTGCTCAACATTTGAGTTTATGAATGTTTATAGCTTTACGTACCATCAGCCGAATGTTAAAGGCCTTTTCCTATAATAACAAAGCGGATTAATAAAGATGAAGTGGTATCCACAGTGAGATTGATTTGGCATTGACAGCAATCGGTGGGTCCAGTGAAGCTTTTGCATGCGACATATTTTGGATTTATGAGCTCAGCAAGCCTATAATAAGGAATTCGGATGCCACAGGCTGATAAAAGAAGAATCCTCCGATAACTGCGCATGTGCAAGGAATTATTAATTCATTGTTATGGCTTCGTGAATCCATGGCGTTGCTATGGTGGCTGCTGCGTATGTGTTGAGGTAATGTATATGTAACAGATTTATTATGTATAAATGTCATCCTCACTGTCAGTATGGATTACTTCAAAAAAGACGTTTTAAAGCGCTTATAATATGGCAGCGAATCATTCAGAGGCACTCTGCAGATCTCCGCTCCCCATTACCCATAAATGCACCCTACAGTTCTTATAATAAAGAATTCGTAAGATGCCTCCTGAAAATTCAAGATGAATACGGGGTGCCGTCTTTGCATTGTGCATGCGATTGCCTGGTATCCCTTTAGTCCTCGTTGCGTTCCTCGATTCAGTTTCTGCAATTAGATAATTGTGGCAGTTGTCTTGCTTGGCTCCTACCATGTTCCCAGCAAATAAGCCGTCATGCCCAGTGGTTGTAGTCGTTCATAGTTCAAACGGGGAGGAACGATTTGCAAGCGGTTTTCTTTTATGAAACGAGTTTCCTTATCGAGCAAGTGTCTCATTTTCTGGCAATATTTGTCAGTCCAGCATTGCTAGCGTGAATGGCTCTCTTTCATATATCACCGTTGCGTTTATACCACCTCAGGGCAAAATTCCAAGTTTCTCGTTCCAAGTTTTGAAATAGGTTTGCGGCTGCTTAACCTGATTTGCAAAGAATATTCAATTATCCCAAATTCGATCCTTGTCCACATTCAAGATGTTTCAACAAATTTTTTCAATTCCGATCCAGTTTGATCACCGCGCATTGCCTACCGCCAACGAAGAAGTGCCTTGCTTGAAACAAAATTACTTGGCATTCTATCATAAGAAATACATCTCACGCCAACATGGATACTTTCTGATCTCTACTAAATTCTTTTCAGCTGATGAAAATGATGCAGGCTTATTGGGGTTATCTCTGTGTTGATATCGTTGTCCGCTGAAAATGATTCTCCTCGCTCGTTTCCGAAAATCTTCGGTGTCAACGTTCGCGCAATGTCTCCTCCATCTGCGTTGGAAATGTGTAGCATATTTGCTTATGTGATTTCATGATAACTTTCATCATTTTGAAACATCGCATTCTGAACGAAATAAATGAAATGAACATCACGAACGATCATCGATCGCCCTTTCATTTGAGATATTCCAGTGATATTCGATTTCTAATTCTATCAGTTGAAAATACGTCAGCAATAAAGTTCTGTGTACGGAAATCAATTCTCTGTCAACAATAATTGAATACTGTTGAGGATGAGAACAGTTTTCCGTCTTAAAATCAAACGTATTTTTATACCCTCATTTTCGAACGAAATGCCGTTGTACTTCGCCCACTGAAATAACTGCAGTGTGCTTGTAATGTTCTTTTCTATGGAACTTTTCACCTTCCTTCATCACCATTGATTTTCCACATTAAGATTTTTTCTGAAAAAAATTTAAACAGGGATTCTTGCAGCTTTCGTCGTTTTTTCCTCTCATAGCGCAAAGTGTGCAGGATGTATCCGTTACTATAATATTCTACAATGAGGTGCAAGCAGATACTTGCAGACACTGGCATGACCGTAGTGCGTTCCGTTGTATAAGAAATGTCACAACGACACCCTTTTGAAAAGCAGATTTGCCTGCTTATCCCAAAATGATGTATATGAAATCACGCACCAAGGTGTAGTTGCAGTTTTGAAGAGACCGAAAGATAGTTGAGACTATTGCAAAAAACGTGCACTCTCAACACTTATTTGTGCGAAACGCTACTCATCGAGCCAAAAACAAAATTCCTTTGGCTTAAAACTCTTCTAATGCCCAAAATGTTATAGCTCAACAACTAGCCGGAAGAAGAAAACTGGAATGTCAGAAAAATTATGCGTCAGTGAAGAATGTTAACTATGCTCGAATGCTTAGCCGGAAGGTGTCAATTTAGCTGTCGAACGATTGTCAACGAAATCCTCAAATGTGCACGTTCATTGTTAACGAAAATATCGTTGTTTTCGCACGTATTTTGTATTTTTTATGGAAAGCAAATTTTTGTGGGAGTGCTACAGTTCAGTGGGGGTGACTCCCAGATTCTAATCGAAAACACATGGAAAGTGAACAGGAGAGTGGTCAGAGGCAGAAGCATTGTGGGGTCGGCATCATCGCAGAACTTTTCTAGGAAAGAGAGACATGGGGAAATAGATGCAGGTGTCGCTTTGCATGTGTCACGTGCCTGACTCTATATATTGTTGCGCTGAGTGAGGCTGTAAGTACATACCTTCGCGTCAATTATTCATTCGAAAGTATGGCATTTTTTGCTTAAGTAAGACTGCTTAGCATTTCTGGCGATTACTTCGTTCAATGAAGATTGGAGGGTTCAGTTAGGATTGGTTGATAAAGTTGGAATTGTAGCATCGAAAATTGGAGTTAGCTAGATCATTAGTTCGAATCAGCTATATCAGTGAATCCGATGAGCTGGATTGATCGAAAACACACTTGTCTGCACAGTAATATTTTACGAGGAAAATTATTCAGTTCGTTTGAGGAGTGCAAATACCAATCAAAGTTTTTTTGTTACGTGAGCAGTTACACAACAAGCATTGCAAATCATTGCGGTGAATCGTTAGCACGGTCATCTGTAGGTGAGTGAATGCTCATCGATAGTAGAAGCTGCATTGAACCAATGAGAAGAAACAGTTTTTGTTGCCGAACCGTGAACTGTCTTCCTCGGTTTCGCCGTCATTATCTGAAAGCAACACCAGTCATTAGTCTTTTGTGAGGTATCTGAAAGCACTCAATACTTTCGAAGATTTGCAAAATTTCATTTAAAGTACGAATGTGCTTGATAGTGCCTAACCTGTATCATTGGATTCTTTTCTAGTTACCGATTCAGATTTCATTTATGTCGAGTCTCCGCAGCGTTACAGAGTGGTTTATCCACTGCAGTAATCAATTGCTCAAACTTCAGGGCACAAATTCTGAAAATCGGGGAATTTTGATGCTGTTTTACTTCTGATTTTTTTCGTCGTAATCGAATGGCAGTTAGCATACTTGGTGGCATATGTGGGCCATGGTTATTCAAGTGTTATTTATACAAACCTATCACCTATGTATCTTCTGTATTGACCGATATCGCTGTCAGCGGGGCAAGAGTCAGAGTCAAGAAATCATTGGAATTTCCTTTTCTTTCGGTACAATTACCTACAGATAGTAGTGAATATTACATGTACCCTTGAGAGGATTGGAATTGATCGAAGAGATGTGGATCTGAAGAAACAGTGATCTTTTATTGTTTGGTGTTTAATTACTAATACGAAAGAAATATTGATCAATAAACCACGCCAGGTCAATAAAATACAATAAATGAAAGTGCGAGAACGGTGAATTTGCTGTTTCTTATAGTGCCTCCAATGCAATAGAAATTCCGCTCTAATGGGAGATAATTTTCATCACCTGTATGTTCTGATAAGTGATCACTGGATGATGCAGAAATTACATATCTTTTTCAAATATGCTCGCTATAAAGAGAAGGAGTTTCAATTAGCGATGATGAAATTCGTTCTAGCCTTTTTTTTTCTGGTTAGATCTATAATTGGACGCTAAAAGAAGCACATGGAATTGCTTCACAAGCATGGTAAGTCATTGAAGAAGCATTATGCAACAAATATTGTATCGCATAAAAAGTGCAATAAATGCATAGAAATTATGTCATTACCCCGCGAAAAATACGAAAATTAGGAGTTAGTGCAATATCGTTCTTGCTAGTCACCGAATTGTAGACAACTAGCTGAAAGATTTCAAAAGAATGAGCTTGAATGCTTTTTCACCGTCTTAAGCGTGCACTCAATGATGTTGTGTGTTCGACACTTTAACACTGTTATGATGTTATTCTTCTACGGTAAACAATGCAGATCCTAATCGAATAAAAACATTGCGTAGCTAATTTCTGGTGGTTTTTTTCTGTAGAATCTTCTCCAATCTTCAGCGAGTTCGCTATATTGCTGAAAATAACTATTCGAAATCCATTGCATGGGAATGATGGAATGTTATAGAATGATGGATGCGATGTAAAGTTGCATTGCTTGCTTGGGAAAAGCATGACAGCAGCGAAAATTAGTGCCTTTCGCCGAGAGAGTGTTTACGAGCGTCATTATCTCGCTTTCCAACGTCCTTTTCAAATTCTTTATCCATTCTTCTAGACAGCAATATGAGAGATAAACGAAATAATGCATAATTTACTATCATTATTCTTTCATAATTCTTGTTGGTGGTAATTAATGCTCCTTGATAGTTAGCAGTTGGCTCACCCTTTCTCTTCGAATCTCTGAGTATATTTTGAAACCCGTTCATCTCATTTTGTAGGCCCGTTCGTTTTTTGTAAAGATTGCTGCAAATAACAACTGTAACAAGTAAAATATCTTCTATCATTGTTCTCTTCACTTTCGAGAGTGAGCAGAAAACTTTGCGTCAAATAATAGGAATAAGCAGTTCTCTCCGTTGTTCACTTGCCGTGCTGTCCACATTTGTGTAAGATGCCCATTCTCCTATTTTGACATGTGCGTAGATGCATCACAAGGATAAACCGTGATAAACTTGCCCCACCGTTATCGCCTTTTCCGATTCACGTTTACTGCTAAATTCAATATTTTGTTGTCTCATTTCAGTAGACGGCTAGCTGCCTTAGCTTGTTGCCTCCTCCCTTTTTGCACATACTTGCCCTTTCTTATGACGTTCGCTTTCCTGTTCAAATACTCTCAATGAGCACTTGACCAGGCACGTATGCGATGAACGTGCCATAATTTCTTTTCGATGGAAGTTGCACTTCTCTGCTTTGAACCTTCCTGTCTCGAGATAATAGGCATGATGTCAACATGTTTAACGCATACATTTATAAGTAAAATGGCACAAAAATGTGCTCATGTCCACAATTGCTAGAGATTTCTAAGCAGAAAGCTTAAGAATAAAAATTTTGATGAAGCAAAGTCATTCAGTTATGCTCATCCATATTCTTTTGTTTATATGGGTTTTGAAGGAGGGAACTGTGAGGGAGCAACATTCTTAATCGCAGAGAAAACCAAACCTTATATAGCGTAATGAATCGAACAGCGGTTCGTTATTCTGGATTTCATTCATTGCTATGCTTTTCCTGAAATAACATCAATGAGTTTATTGCCTGAGGAAACAATGAGCAATAGTTTCACTGGCAAGCACTACTTTCTGCGACCACCATTGAGCTGAGGCTCATCGTGTCAACACTACGGTCCTTTATTGTCAGGAATCTCTTCAAAGCTTCCGTCATATATTTCACTGGAAATTGCACAAGTTGCACTATGTACTTACCTCCACAATGGCCACAAATCTCTAGCCACATCGTTTAAAAGCAAACGTTTCAGTGGAAAAACTCATAAATCTGTGTTTACTTCATGCCAGCTGACTTGAACACTTCTTTAGAAATTCAGCGTGAAATCTCAGCGAATAAGAACATTTCATTTCTTCAATGTTCAAACAAAACGAAGAGGTTCAAGCAAAAAACACGAAGCTGGGTTGGGCATCAATTCAATGTCTTTCTTACTGTCCTAAAAAAGATTATTTGCCTGAGAGATTTTACGTAACGGTGTAATTGTGGAAGTCGTTTTTGCACGATTTGGCACCAAAGCAAATAGCGGTTATTGTGAATGGGCACCTATTCATCCGAAAATATGAGGCACTGTTGCATCGGTCAACGAAGTTTGGTATAAGAAGTGACCATCTGGAAAGTAAGTTACGTTGTACAAATCAGGTTATTGTGACTGATTAATTTCATCGACAGTTTACTAGCTAAACCTTCATCGAAGTTGTTTACGTTGAATCTTTCAGAAAGCAGTCGTTCATTTCGCACTATGGATGAGTAAAAAGCCCGATTATGTGAGATGGGGCAGCAGTGTTAGGAGATGGCAGCAAACCGATGGGGATGGTGCAGAAAATAATCCAGTGGCCATTTTGTTGCCTCTTCCCTCATACAATAAAAATCCGTTTTACTCTACAAAGCTGTTGATATTTGCATGCCACTTTTGATAGATGCCTTTGTTCTTTGCAAGAGTTGTTTTATATGAAAGCCAACTATGAGAATACCGCGCAGAAGTTGCGGAAAAACTGTTCGAAAAGTATAATTCAAAGTAATCATACCATCCATTCTCCCCATTCCTCAAAATGAAGTAGGAAGAATCAATATCAACGGGATGAGATAATAAATTTTGAGTGAACTTTAGCAAACTGCTACAGAAATTTTTCGTTCTTGCCACCGCAAACTTAATGATTGCGAACTCTTTCTCTTTGAAAGCTATGTGCTGAAGAGTAAGGTATAATGGGTAGGATGTGGCGTCTCTTTATTGTTTCAACCTATTTTTTCCTCATGAAGATCGAAAAAGGCCGTCAAAGCGCATTCTTTCACGAGCACTCTGTCTAATTTTCGTAATTTCGCGTTACCAACATGGCCAAGTGACTTATTCAGTGAATATACTCTCATAAAAGCCCCCAAAACTTTTCATCAACAACGAAAAGATGCCTTGACATGCTATTGACTGTATCGTTCTGAGTGATGCATACTATAGCAAATGCGAGTAAGAGGCATACTGTTCACTAAATGGAGCAAGTGAAGCGATGAGGGGAAGCAATATGACCGCGTGACACATCATTGCCATGAAGAGTGATCGCAATGCTACTCGGACGGTTGGCAAACAAATTAGTATGGGTAAATGCTAAAAAATGTGTTCGGGTACCGCCTCAAATGGCTTTCCGGAACGCGGCATTAAACGAAAGCAATCCGGAAGCAATCACGAAGCAAATGAGCCACTTAATTAATGTTCATAGCGCAAGCGAGGCAGTCATAATGGATCTGTGTTGGCGCATCCTGGCTCAGCATCTCGTCATCGAGACGATATCTTTGCTGCGGTTCCACATGCAGGTGGCAAATGCTCACATCTGCATATGAAAAAATTGTGCATCATTGTTCAATGCAATCAAATATCGAGTTAAAATTTCATTAGAACCTTCAATATATCTATTGTATGACGTCTATCTCAAAAGAAGAAAAGCACTTTATTGTCATACTACGTTTCTCACATCATATAACGCAAGGTTGCATGAAGTCAATTCAGGCACACGCCCACTACTCGCAGCGGTTCTAGCAAATAGGTGTTCATTGCATCCTGAGGCAATGAGTAACGTTCCCCCATGAAGACAAGGAAACTGCGCAATTACCAGCTGTACTTTGCCTACGCAGGAGCAGGGGATTGGTGATGAGGAAACAGACGAATGAGAATCAGCTCGAAATTTTTTTAAACGAGGACGTTCATTACAAGAAAGTTTTAATTTTTGTAGCGAAATGATTCTGCCTCTGGATTTGATTTTGTTTAAAAGGGTTTGGCGTCCGAAATGTACTCGTGGGAGAATGGGTCCGGCTATTGTTCCTCTTCAAGAGTGAATAATGCGAGGCTGTGAGGTTCGTGAAGTACACTTGATTAATTAATAAAGAATTCATTGTTATCGAGTGCTGATTTCATTTAATATTATTTAACCTCCAACACCAAACCAGCATATCTTGGGGATACTTATTTGAGCCATTCTTTATGAAATCGTTATTGATGCGAAATAGAACGAGAAATTTCAACGTTCAGTGTTCAACGGGTCATCGCTGCTCACAGAATATTGCTGAGAATGACCTGACCAACAGACCCAACGTGGAAGCAAAATCTCGATTCAGTGTTCCCCGACAATGATGCCACTAAGCTGCACAGGTCGAATGCGCTATTTGATCACACGAAATGATGACATTCAGATGCTTTCAAACGACTCACATCAAGTTTGTTCATCCTTCAAAAGGTGCACTACTAAGAACAATGACTTGAAAACGCAGAACGAGCACTGATGGGTGCAATCAGTGCTAAGAAACAAGCCTCATAGTTAAATAGCAAATCTGCCATATCATAAATACTGTGTTAAGTGCTTTGAATTCCCTCGCAAGGGCAGTGCTTTATCTTTGTGATTGTTTTGCCTCGATGATGATTTTCGTGAACCCACCTGGGTCGAGCACAGATCAATGATCTCCATCTGACTTTCCATGACCGTATTGATAAGAAGTTACAACAGTAGCACTATGAGTCTTCAAGATGTTATCTCCGAAATTTGCACTGAATATGGGACCATTCCATGTAAACTAAGTCACCTTCAGTTTGTCAGTTTACTATAATGTTTTTCAGAATGAACACATATACACTCTGAAGGATGTACAGGCTGTAGAGCACGGCTCATTAAAAACGGCAACTAAAACGAGATGGAAAATATTGCTGCGCAAATTATACATCCTCATTCGATGAAATTCCTCATTCGGCGAAACCTCAGTAACTTCAATTCGTGTAAAAGCATGCTAGCATGGGAAGCAGAGAGAGGGGGAAACGCCGGCGAAACTGTCATACACGAACAGTTGCTTACTATGTGAGCATTGCAATATTGTGAAGATAGAAGCAACTCGCCAACGACTTGAGAGCAAAAGGAGTGGATGTATCAGCCATCTCGGCAGGAAACAATTCGTAGACTCGCACAAACGAAATTGGAAAATATGCAGAAAACTGTTCAGCACTTTTTTTGGCCACCTCGTAATAATGCCCCTGTCAACTAGGAGGAGTGGCAAACTGAATTGTCTCTGGTAGTTT
>JAARMF010000654.1:17511-44037 GCA_022844705.1 Toxascaris leonina | reverse complement strand
GTGAACACATCCGATGCGAGATGATTCGCCGAAGGACAGGAATCCGGGACGTGATCGCAGAGTACCACAAGCAAAAGCTACGCTGGGCAGGCCACGTAGCTCGAATAACAGACGACAGATGGACTCGTGCAGTTGCTGAGTGGTACCCTAGAGACCACAAACGACCACTCGGGAGACCTCCAAGAAGGTGGAGAGACGATATTGAGGAAGCAGCGGAAAAGACATGGCAAAGGCAGGCGATATCGAGAACGGAATGGAAGCGCATTGTGACCGGCAGCGTCATCGACGTTCGATAGTCCGGTCAATCAAGTGATCAAGTGATCAAGTTTGATATAGGAGAAGCTGAGCACAATTTTGATGCAGTGAATTAAGTCAAACTTGACTTTGCAATATCTCAAAGTCAAAAATTGCGAACTTGAGAAAATACGCAACGTTGCATGTGCATTTGTGGATCCTATTACGTTAGCGTGCCGTGTGACAGTAGTGTAGTGATAGTTGTCTTTGTTATCCGGCTTTACCTCTAAGGATTCTCCCAGCGACAATGGCCACGCCCACACTACACATGTCTGAGTTTCGACTCCGATCACGTAAGCAGCATAAGGGCAAATAAGTTCATGAGACGTAAGATGGCTGATATGATCGGTAGATCATCATTATATTGTGTTTTCAGCATCAATTCAATTCTCAGGACGGCTGTGCTTTCGAAAACTTTATTATCGTGACTTCTCGTTCATGAAGACGAGCATTCACCCGTGTCCACATCTGCTAGTATAAATTGACCGCAGTTAATTTTGCGAAGAATCGTCACAGATGAGGTGTTCTTGGACGTTCTTTAACTGTCTGAGATCACGAACTTATTAATGGGATCGCAGTAGCACAGTTTTGGAAATGGGTCGACCGAAGGTGATGAAGAAATCCCGAGAATGCTCATTGCATTCGTGATGCGAAGCTCTAAGAATGTAATTTCTATGTTCGATCGACTTTTCAGCAGTAGTTGGCAAGCACAACCTTCAATTGAGTTTATAGCCAGAAAGTATTCCAAGGTTACGAACATCATCACTGGTAGGAAGAGACTCACCGTCATGCTGAATAAAGCCGTAAACTGATGCAAGACATTTTTATCAGAACCATCTGAATGGCACAATTTCGACCATTTGGCGAGTGCATCAAGATCAGTTTGCGGAACATGAGGGTGGAAGAGAGGATCATGCAATGGACGATGAATTTTCAAAGCATCAGAAAAGAGCTCGGAACTATTCAAGCTGATAAAGGAAACACCGTTCACGTAGTTGGGGGACGGAACACGACTCAAGACAACGCTTCGTAGGACACCAATGTGCATTTAGTGTTGAGCAAAATAACCATCACCACATCTTAGTTGAAAGGCCTCTTTAAATCAAAATGCTCTGACGCATTTTAGAAACGAGTCATCGACGATACATTTTCACCTGCATGAGCACGCGTTTTTAGCTTCACATCTTCTGCCTCAGATGGCTGCATATGGCTTCACAAATGACGGCTTCACATAAAAGGCCATCGCATAACCAGTACGTGCAATTTCGGTCCGTACTTTCATATTCATTAACACATTCATTCGCTTTGGAGAGACGGAGCGAAGATCGACCTGGGACAAAGCCGAATTGTATAGGGTCTAGAAGGAACTCGTCATTGAATTGTCGTTCTATATAGAACAACACTGCAAACGGTGGAGGTCAGCCCTATCGGATGTTTGAGGTGGCTCATGGTTTTTTCAGTAAAGATGGAGTGAACGCGAAGTTACAGGAGGATCGAAGATGTGAACACAAAAAGGAGCTTGGTAACCACGTGTAAAACGGTCACGAGATTGCTCTTGCACTGTTCTAAAAATAGTAATAGGATGCGGCCTGGTGCGCGTGAAACCTTCTTGCTGTGTTTACGGACGGGATCGTCTTGACAGCTGAGGCACCGCTAGAATATTTTCCGAAACTTTGCTCTGACAAGTATGGTGCACTTCGGAGACGATTTTGCCTACTGTAGCATGCTGGTGCCTTCAATCTTCACATGGTCCCTCGCTTCAATCCTGTCTGCCTCCGCATTCCCTCCCAGTACTGAGACGCATGGATGCTGTCCATAGAGCTCATATTGTAAAGCTCTTGTGCATGTGGTCAAATGCAAAAACGCTGACTTCTGAAGGTGCCAGCATTGCACCCGTTGACATTTGACATTTGTGTGTGAGGCTTTGTTTGGCAATTCTTAAGAAAATACGCTGCGGGATCACGCGTGGAGGGTCTATTAGCATAGTGCAGCGATGCGCGGAAAACGAAGACATTTATTCATATATTTTTCAATAATGGTTCTTCTAAGCGTTTGGTTTATCGTTATTGCCACTAACTTGCTAATGGTGATCTACACTGAGGTAATACAAACAGGATTGTATTCTTTCTTTGATTAGATTACTTTGATTTATTGGTTCCTTCGCGCGTGTCAGTAAATCTCTACGGGTCTGCAAAAAATTAAAGATAGTATGCTTCATCACAGACCCTCAACTTTGCTCCAATGAAGTGTTGAATTTCCAAATGATGTCACACTCACAATGCTGTTGCTGGTCGCAGTTTGCAAGCCAAGAAGGAGAAGCATTTCCTTGCGAAGGCTCTTCCAGAATTTGTGTTGCATCAAAGCTACGGCTTATAAGGGTCTTCTCTGTCCGTCTGCCGGTTGGTTCCAACTTGAGGCATACTACACGGGTTCCAACAGGAATGCCACGAACAACAGGACGTGCGGCTCAGTGGGATCAAAACTGCTTCCTTCCCGACTGTTGCAATCTCATGGCTCTCTCTATTTTCATCTGAGCTTCCCAAGTTCCAGTAGTGCTTGAGACGAAAGGTTTTTGCTAAATAAATGTGTCCGAGCATTCATATAGCGAGAATAGTAAGATTTCGCTTGTGGAATGGAGTAAGCCCCTGAATTGCCAGAAATTCGGAAATCCACGACGTTTATTGCAAGAAAACATTGGTCATCAGTATCGGCTTATGGAAGCAAATTTGTAATTGTCCCGCCGGCGGGGTCGGAACTGCTGATTTCTTTGAAGCGCCCGCAAAAAATCTACATATTTCCTGCTGTCGCAGTGGAACAATGGTAGCCGAACTTGGGTCAACAAACAGCTAGGAAATAATCAGATCAAATGCATACCTTGAAAATGTCCGATCATGGAAATAGTCTGTCGAAGCCAGTTCATACTGACGTGTTCGTGTTCGCGAAGACTTTTTCAAAGATGCCCATTGCAACTCATATACAGAGCGCTGCTCTGCTTGCATCTCCTGAGAGCCGGTTTTAATGCTATAGATTTGTTGTTCGAGTTTTCAAGTGGAATATATTGCTTTAAAGTGAAAGTGAGTAGAGGATCCCGTAATTCGGAATCTTTTATAGCAATGACGCGAGGTCTGACGATCAGCGCGGCTAGCCGGAGAACGCCGCTTGAAAAATAAACATCAGATATTCGCGATCAAGATTTTGCTTCACATTAGCTTGCTGTGCAGAAACGTGCTTCTTGATGGAAATCAACAGGAAAAGTCTTTATGAGCGGTAACAATGAAAAGAGTTGCAAAATTAGCCGAATCTTTTACACTGATTGAAACGCCGCTAAAGTTTTCGCATTCGGAATCACAATTTATCCTTTAGCAGTAGCGCTTCATCTCTATAGCCATCTTGCAAAAATTTAGGACATGTTTTGATGAAGTCTTTCGTGAATCCATCGCGACCGATCACTGAATAAATGATCGCTCTCCTCTCCATAGAGTCTTTGTCATATTCACCGACCACCTGTTAATATACATTATGACGGCAGCGACTTTCGAATACGTAATGGTAGCAGTAACCCAAGACACAAAGGCAAGCTTTTTAGGCCTTTTTATCGTCGTTTTGGTTGAGCTATAGAAATTTGCCGTGAAAATCGTACAGCAAATTACAGGAGAAAATTTCATCTTCGGTCTCTTCGAAAGGCTCAGTTGCAGGTACTCTCTTTAATCCACAAGCATGATTAGATACTGCGCTCCAAAACTGCACCTAAGCAAACGAGGCAGCGAGTCGTCTCGTTTTCAGTGCCTGACCTTTTCGTACAACCATTGTTTTTTTCTTCTAGCGAGCTTTTTTTTTTTGGAAGTTATTTTGACCATTGCAATGGGAGCTATAATAGAGAAAATGCAGCGAGAATGAATGTCCTTAGGGCGCCCCAACGACGACGCAGCCAAGGAGCAAGGTAGTGACGATCTGACTTCGTGGCTCTTAAAGCGGAAGTGAATGGTGTTAGACAGTGTTGATATTGAATGTCTTCATTCCTCTTGCATACTACGTCACCACACGCTAAATTGTTAAGCTTTTCACTACAGCTGAATATGGGACTCCCTTCTGGAGCAAGCTGTAACGTGACAGGGGTGAAGGTATGCTGGCAAACAGTGGTAGGATCTTAGCCCTGCTGAAACGGCATCTTGCCAATATGTCATCCAAAATCTGGTGAGATACTGTGTTGATCATATTGGTGATCGGTAGGTTTCAAGGGAGGGACAAACTGACTGTGCAGGTGTTTGGGTGAGCTGTGAAGTACTGGATTAAGTGGTAGGTATCTCATCGAATATTGCCGAAGAAATCATTGGAAAATTTGAAAATATTTATTTCGGTATTTCTTGTCCACATGAATCCCGAAGAAATCTTTATCAAGTATGATTCGGTAGTTCGTGAACTTTGTTGCAGTATTTATTGACAAAAGTTGGATGGCTGCGAAGACGCCTTTTTTCAGTAACCTCCATGCATACTCGCATGAAATATCTCTTAAGACGTCGTGATTGAATGCATATATTGAAAGACGCACTTACTTGTTCCATTGTTAGACCACTGAGTTCGGAAATTGCAACAACTGCAGTCATTGGTATCTGAAGGCTGCGAAAAGATATAGTCAAAAGTCATTTTATTATCCTACTGCATCGCTTACAACCGTGGAACGAATAACAAAGCTCGTCATCGTGGTGGATACTTCACTGCTGTGTGCAAGGATGGAGGACGCGGCCTACGACCGTGGCTTTCAAAAATTGGTTAATTGAGTTCCAAAAATCAAGCTGACACCACGATATGGGCTGCAGGTCTCGCCGCCATGAAATCGAGTGCTTCGTATAAGTTGCGATCTTGCCTCATTACCACTCTTGGCAGTATTCTTCACAGTGGTTTGAATTTCTGAACAAATGTCAGCTGTTTTGGAAATGAACTTCTCCCGAATCTATGTGACTTGCATAAAGGCATCGTGATGAAGGATGTGTGAAACTAATTCTGATGCCATAGTTCCAGTTGAAATTACGAAATGTTGTATGCTGACTTGTTAGAGTTCATGAACGTCACCGACGAGCTATAATCATTTCTTACTGTTTTGTTTGATTGTGAGTAGCGAAGAGTCAAAAGCGCTATCGCATATCAGATTGCTTTTCCCCACTTTTTCGTATTTGCAGCTGCAGCTTGCGAGCTTTCTTTCGTAGGAAAAGCTAATTGGCGTGGGACCAGTCAGCACTATGAACAGTGAATCGAAACCTTTCAAAAGTTTTAAGACTGAGAATTTCGAGATTTGTTGAGTTCTTTCCCACTCGCCTATTTCCAGACCAACCTGTGACGACGCGTTTTAGATGCAGTTTCGATGGTAAACATGAATCTCACATACCGCTGCAAATTTAGCCGCCTTTATAGCACAGACGAATTCCTCCTCGCATTTGGCTATTTCGATAGTGACGTGGCCGTGTTCTAGTGCGCACAGCAAAACGCCGTTAACAATTATAACAACGCTCGTTAGTGCACAGCTGGCTGCGATCGACGCCATTACTAGCACTGTCGGATCTGTGATCTCATCCATTTGCCCACCTGTAAGCAATAGACATACTGCTTTCGAAAATGGCGTAGGGGCATGTAGTCTTGGTTGTGCTGGAGTTGTGAGGTTCTCTTTTGTTAGCGACGCAGCAGAAGGTAGCTTGTATCTCTGAAATGGACCTCGTGGTCCAGGAAATGTGACGGGCTTCTTTTAAAAGCTTGGCCTCCAAGTGAAATACATAAGATATGTTTAGCCTCTGGCGACATAATTTTGTGACTCGAATCTCTTCGCGCATGACGAGCTTACCAAAACTTTTGGCTTAAAAGTCAGCACAGTCAAGTTGGAATCGAAATTTGGGAGACAATTTTTGAGTTTCCGATAGAATGCTGCGAAATTTCGACAGACTTCCGCTACGTGGTTCATGATGGGGCTGCGCCGAGGACGTGAATAAAACGCATCGCTGTCGCTGAATGACTGCCTCACGAAGTCGACGCACATTATACACGAGCGCAACTACGATCGCATCGTCATTCTTGTCGGGCTTACCTTCCTGCGTATCTGAGTCTGTCTCTGCCAACGCCGTCTTTATTCTTTAGTTTCAGTCCTTCCCTCCATACGCCACTGGCTAAAAATCCAAGCGAAACCAACCGTGACGAACTATTGAAGACGCTAATTCAGGTTCAGGGTGCATCAGTACCAAACAACGGTATAGTCTACGCACGCTAACATAATAAGCAGTATATAATTAAGGATGAGGGGCAGCATGAAATGTGTTCTCTGGAGAAAACCTGCGATGGGAAAAGTGAAGGACGAAATAGAATAAGGAGCCTCGCTTACAGATGGTTCGAAATGAGAAACCGCCCACTGCAAGTTGGATATGAAACAAATGAATGATTTTGTTCGTCTGGAGGATACTGCACGTAATGCGATAAAATATTTTGCCTTAATCGGCAGCACGTCTTCATTTTGAGAATTCAAATTTTTGAGATCCACTTTAAAGAATATGCACTTTCCGAAAACGGTTCTTCGCCTGTGAATATAGATTGTCCTCTGGCATGCGCGCATTTATTTTGTTTTATTTACTTGATCATCTCAATCTCCGACGCGAAACTCGATTGTTGACATCAGTAGGTGGTCGACACTGATCCAAAAATCGGTTGAAAAAAGTCAATACGTCATCGATCATCGGACCACCAACGCTTTGAGCTCTTCGATCGCGAAACTGCCAAGGTTGGCCGAACAACGCCTCTGTTTCATCATTTGAATTCAATTGAGTATAGAAATGCTGTGGATTTTCTTTGCGGAGAGGTTTGAGAAAATGTTGAGTTCCTGTGGAACAGTGGAAGAACGACCGTAAAAATCAATCCCATGTAGCTTGCTCAAACGACGATATTGAAGCAACAGCACGCCCTGGAAAACTAACAAGCAGCTTTCAACGCTTACTCGAATAATATCTCAGAGTTCAACAACATGAAATCCTGTGCCCATCGTCGCTGTCTTCTTTTGTTTCGTTTCGCCTTCAGCTGACAAAGTGAACTTCCTTGTGCGTAAACACGAGCAGATTATGAACTGATTTGCATTAGTACGGACTTCGAAGCTAACATTCGACCGAATAAAGCTTTCTTTGATTGCATACGACTGGATTCTGCCGCGAAAAGCTGGACTGGGCTATTGGGCTGCTAGAGACGGAGAAGTCCAGAGGCGTAACTCATGGAATTGCAACGATGTCATATGATTTATTAGTCGGCCGAAATCCAAGCGCAAACGGCGTTTTTTCTGGCATATCTCATCTTCACCTTCTTATTCATTCGGACTAGGATTTTCCACATTAAGCCACTCGTCCTATTTTCTTATTATCAGTGCTAATGTTTAACACTCCTTATCGTGTGCTAGCATTTTGCTTGGATTTGTATCAATGAAGTTTCATAGTTCCAGCTTTGTCTAGCCGCATGAGATCTCGTTTTACTGATTCATGGTGTTCGTCTGAGTTCACATCTGATTCGGGGTATTCATTCAGGGTGTGCATGCGCTGTACCAGTGATTTAGTCTGCGAGCAAAAGCAGTGTATTAGTTTAATCATCAGAGTCTGAGTTGTAGGGCGATAAAGATGTCGGAATGCCTATTTGGAGGCTTGTTAGTAAATTTCGCACCGGTTAACCAGAAGGCTGATTGAAAAAAGGCGCAAGCTGTAAAGCTATCGCCAAGTGAGGCCAATTTATTCATTGACAAGGTGTTCATATAACCCACTACTGAACGTCTCGAGCAACTAAACGTAGAGTAGTGAGGATTCGGCAGTATATCCAAAAGCATCACTATTCAAGGGCCATACCAACTCAGAGGCGGTATTTACAGGCGTGCTTGGAGAGACTTCGGTGCTGCCGTTTTCCAAACTCACGGTCCCAAATAGTGACATGCTCATGAAATTCCAAACAACCTGTCTTTCCGCACCTCACACACTCGATCCTTGTCTGTTGCGATCCATATCATGCCCTGTGTTGCATCTGGCATTATCGTAGCTCACATGAACATCATGAGCTGCACGATGGTTTTGCGCCGCATTTCGCGTTTCAATACATCGGGCAACCTCTTTCGCATATTCGTTGGTTTTTTTATACTACTTCGATAATATTGATGTTCTGACAGGCTTGCTTTACTTGTAATGTTATTCTTTAGACATCGTTACTCTCATATTTCCTTCCTTCTCTCGAAAAGTGTACTGCATAAAAGCTTGCAGTTCACAATGCTCAACATAGATTCAGCGTTTTGAAATTGTGGGGCGTTAAAGTTTTCCAATGGAATTGAGGTGATAGGGACGTGAAAACAAAGCACTCCTACATAGAAGGAAGAGTAGTCGTTCGTGTTTGCCCTCAAGTGGTCCGTCATGTCGGTAGTGCAATGCTACGAAAAGTAGCTGAAGCGATTTGCAAGGATGTTGCGGTCAAGAGTTATTGAATACAACATTCTGCGCACACCTACGCATGCCTGAGCGCTGCAAACATTCTGTAGCTCTCACAAGAACGCCAAGCGTTTACACTTGGCGCAGCCAGAATTAAGACAAAAGCAAGTAGGAAGACAGCGAAATCATCGTATCACCCATGCAAATGCCAATCAAGTTGTGTCAGCGATATAAGTGAACGTTTACAAAGAATGGCGAACATTCAAAGGTGGTTCTCTCCATCCAGAAATGGTGCCGTTCAGGCTTACGACGAGACCTCCTGATATTCTGGAGGGAGCCGAGGAGAAGGGCAGTGATCACACGTCCCTCGTGTGCCAGGAATGCCGTCCTGACCGCGTGGTCCCTGAGGTCCTTCTTTGCCGTCCGGTCCAGGAATGCCTGGTTCTAAATCATTTAGACATAAGTTTCAAACTGAACAGTCAATTACGACTCTCTCTTGAAGGGTTAAACAGAACATGTGGGGTCAAGGGTTAAACTGATAATAAATAACAAACCTCCTGGGGGACCTATTGGCCCTGGAGCCCCAGGTGCACCATCTCTTCCTTTCGGTCCTCTTGCTCCAGGAGGTCCCGGGGGTCCAGGAGGCCCGGCAGGTCCAGGTGGCCCTTCTACCTGCAAGCATCTATTCTGTGGCAACTCATTGAAGCGATTGAAGCGGTCGTTTAGTCACACTATTACGCGTTTTTCATACCGAGAAAGGGATCATTAGAAATAATGAACATACAACAATAATTCTTCCATGTCCTCCTTTTGGTCCTCTAGGCCCTTCTCGTCCTGGACGACCGGTCGGCCCCTGTGGTCCAATCATTCCCGGCTCTCCTCTCTTGCCATCCTGAAATCACTTTAGTTCAAACTGCTCAACTCCTTTCCAAGCTCCTCAGTGTTTAATTTTGCAACTCACGGGGGCCGGCATTCCTGGCGCTCCTTTCGGTCCCGGCGGCCCCTTCGGTCCCATTGGACCAGGTGCTCCTGTTGGGCCTGGTGGGCATATAATGCAGGGTTCGGTAATGGGGTCGTTTCGAATTGGGATTTGTCCGTCTCGTCCAGGCAAACCGTCGACGCCCGGCTTGCCGTCCTCTCCATTAGCTCCATCATCGCCAGGCGGTCCCGGTTCCCCAGCTGGACCTTGGTGGCAGGTGCAACCTGTAACGTTGCTAATCTCCTCAGTACTAAAAGCGGCATTCATGTCGAGATGTTTAAAATCTATGCAATATCGGCAGTGGGTTGCTGTTCGTCAGGAATGGGGGGGGGGAGGGGGGGGGAGGGGGAGATTGATTGGCTGGTTCGGTTTATTCGCTGAAATGCTGTCGTTTTCGTTTGATGACGCATGGCAGTGAACCGCTTAACGACACTCATCAAACGTTTATGAAATATATTTGTAAAATTAAACCTCCTTTTGAAATTTTGCATAGCGCAATTATGCAGGGCAGAATATGCAACGCGATAAATGCGTGCGTGGCAGGGTGTTGCTAATTTTTGAGCGAAGTCAGTTCTATATGGCTTTCTTGCAACCATTAATTTACAACCGTTATTTTTCAGTATATTTCTGCGCCGACTAAACTCTGACTGAAAATGGCGACAGTGAAATATTACAGAATGCGAAACTGGGTCCTTACATCGCTCCACTTGCGTACTGTGAAGTTCGACCGTTGGTGGTGTTGACGGTGGTTCAGTGGGAGATGGGTACCCTGAAAAGTTTCATCACATTTCATTGCGTCTCAAGTGGTATTTAGCGAAAGCATTCCTGATGAGGTGACAACTTTTGGCAAATTTTTTTCTCAAAAAAAAAAAGAATTCTAGTAAACGCCATGAACGGCGAGGGCCATCGAATGAGCGGTCACTTACGCGGCATTTTACAAATATGCAAATGTTTGCCAATCGAGCGTTGGAGTCAAAAACTGCTCAAAGGAGACGCCAATGAATATGGGCTTTCGATTGGTAATGCAATTTAGAATGCGTTTGCAGTTAAAAATGAGCAGGAATAACTTTACATTGTCAGTTGAATGCTTACTGAATATGTAAACAATGGGCAAGAGGATGCACGACGACAGACGGCCAAAGTCGTTTTATAGCAGCCTTTCAAGTGCTATTCTTTGAAGATAACGTTGATAACTTTTTATCGTTCAGACATCGCCGATACAGCATTCGATAAGGAAATTTCTCAAAGCCACTCTTTTAAAGAATATCCTGCAATGTGTTTCACTAAATGCCACCAATTGAACTGAAATGAAGAGAACGTGCGAATGCTTTCAAGGAGGCTCTTGAAGGAAAAGAAGTGACAGACTTTATTGAAATAGGACATCACGCGCACTCAACAGAATGAATTTGATGATATGCCGAAAAGTGAATAAGAGTGAGAAAATGGGAAAAGAAAGTTCATCGGAATTTGCGAGAGACGTTTGCACTTGTTAGTTCGAATCTTGTTTTTGGAGGAAGTAATAGTGCTTTAATGTTTCCACAGCATGTATTGCTAACTCATCGGCACAATTTAAAAAGCAGAACTTCTGTTTTTGGCATAAAGTAACATCACATTCCAAATGAACATCTTATGTGAGTCCATAATCAGATCTCGAGTTCCACTTCCTGCTTGCGACCGAATTTTTGATCACATGTGCATCTCTTACTGCACGTGAAAGAACATACTCCGATTCTCCTTACTTGCTTCTGCGCAAATCTTTTTGAACATTGTGGATTTCAATGCAAATTACGGAAAAAATTGCAGGCTTCTAATTTTGATCATTGCAATTCCGAATTTTGTAGACCAAGTCCGGTTGTTCAAAACTAGGGAGCGACAAATTTTGAAGCATTCGAAATATGTCCGTTGCCGCTCTCTGGTACCAGCAACGGTATGACTTCTCTTATAATTCGCAACAGCGAAAAAGCTGCGTCATGGATGCTTTGGGAATTTACATATGACATGTGCGCGTTCTTAGTTTTTCGGATTAGGTTGTAGAAAAATGTTATTGCCCCTTGAAAGATTCAAGTTAGGTTGCACCCTACTTCTCCCATTCAAGTCATCCTTGCTTCGCAGCTGTCATAAAGGTAAATCCCCGACCTCGTGAAATCATCTTATTTCCGAACGCAGTTCTAATGGCCAGTCATTTATGATCATGCCAATCATTCCACAATGGAGGTTGTATTTTCCCATTTTTCTTCACATAGTTGCACTAAGGCTAAAGAAAGAACTAGATTTATATTTTATTGTTTATCGTTTTTACGACGCTAAAGGGGATTCGATTCTGAATTTTTTATGCGATAGCAATGTGCTTTACACACTTTTGAAGTTTTCTAATGCGCAACAAAAGATTCCTCAACGAAAGCCGATATTGAACATTTTTTTATTGTAGCTCCGTTACGAAGCACACTCTTGGACGAGTGTCGCTATAACGTGATTTTTTATAATCGATTCACTAACCGAATAAATCCTAGTCGCTATGCGCAACAATCACTGCTAAGCTGATAAGCACGTCAAGCATATGTCCCTGAATACGGATATGTCCCTGAATAGCCATCAAATGGACGGTCATGCTAACAAATAATAGCGTTCCCCTAGAGGCAGCAATCATCGTGATGAAACAGAAAGTGGAGGCATTGTTGCTTTCCGAATCATCCAAGGTGAATGCGAAGAGTAATTAATCTTTCAAGCAATAGGCCAATCTACTTTTGCTTTCCGCTTGATTGCACTTGCCGCCAAAAATGCTTTGGGAGTACTACCTGCGCCGTGGGCATTCTTTATGGTCTTATGATCGCGATCCATCCATTTCCCGAACATCCAACCTCTCTTCCGTCTAGATGGCTGTAGTTGCTGAGATCCTCCTTCGATGTTTAGCGTATCTTGAATCGAAAACACTTCAATCCACATTTCCCGTGATCGAACCTGTAGCAAATCGTTCATAGGTCGACCGACATGAAATGACGCCAGTTGTTTGATAAAAGATGAAATATTTTAAAGCAAGGATTAATGAGAGATAACTAGGAAGGATACAAAGTACCGGGCAGACATCAGATGATGGAACAGTTGTAAAAGATGACCGCCTAGCACCCGACGTTCATTACCTCATTACCACGCTGCTTGTCGGCTAGAAATACATATTCCTCAATACCTTCTTTAGGCACCTTGTCCATTGTTTTGAGTCTCATGAGATTATTGTGTTCGTGCTGTCTACGTACTTTTTAGCTCTTTCCGTATAATCAACGAACTGAAGGGATCATCTTCGCGTGCACAAAAATTTATCACATCCACTTTTATATATTGCTGACTGGCGTGATGTTTTTTCTTGCAACAACAAAAAATGTTCTGATATATTGTCATCCCGAAAGTTTTTTTTACTGCAAAATTTGCGTCTCGAAATTTAGAGATCAGTCGCAATTCCCACAAAAGAAATATGTGTTGGCCATTTCCGATATCTCAGAAGGTGTCTTAACTTGCGTACGGCTTCGAAGAGTTTCATCAAATTCACGCACCTTAAACGTTTACCTGCAACACCGAGAATTCGAAAAGTGGCAAAATTTCATCAGAAGAAAAGCCATAAACATCACTTAATACCCGTCGCATATAAATGTAAGAAAGAGATGATTACTCTGCAGTGGTCAAGTTCGGCGGTGATATGGCTCTGAAGTGATTGTAAGTTGTTGTAAATGATCGGTAGGGTGACGATCGAGGCCATCACCGCGGTTGTCGATATGACGACGGCGGTAAAAGCAACTCGCCGCATACGTCGATGCTCGTCACAGTCCATTGTCGGCTTGTCACAGTCAGACATATTTGCTGAAAAACTACGAGTTTGAATTCCGTTGGTGACACGAGATCGACGAATCTTGATATTTCCACACTGATTTACGAATTCGCAGGAATCAATTTTTGAGGTCGTTTGGGAATGAAGGGATCGACAGAGTATGTGTATTTCAGTTGTTCCATTAGGAAAACATTGCTGAGAACGGGTAAAGAGATTTCCTGGAAGGAACATCTGCTGCACTCATCTGGGATGTCATCTGGATGGACAGAGGTGACTGAGGTAGTCCGTCTCCAAAAAAAGAGCAAGGAGCACATTCGGTCCAAAGCGACTACGTTTTAAAATGCAATTTCTACTGCTGCGTCAGCTGCAGCCTCTTTGTTCCACCAGTCACCTTGACGTGGCATTCCTTACCTACCCGCTGATTAGTTTAGTTAATAATCTGCATATATTGGAAAATTCCTTGCTGCTGGACTGACTGCCAGTGTTCTCCACTCCTCTGCATCATGTGACCACAGTTTATCGGGAGGTTCTCCATGTTGCTGATGGCTTCGAATTTCTCGATGGGGAGAATCTAGTACTAAAGGCCGCGGCGAAATCGGTAATCGTAAGGTCTACTCATGGCCACCGAACTTGTGTATTTTCACAAACAATTTTTTCGGAAGGCCTCTGGACGAAGGCAATATAGACAAAGTTGCTCAGAGATTCTGAGGAGATATTCTGAGATTTCAATAACTTTCACCTTTCTTTCATTGCCCGAGGACATATTTCAAAGTTTGAAGCATCTAATAAAGAAAATATTTCCAATGCAGAACTATATCAGACTATGATTTCTTGTCCAGTCGGTGAAATAATGAGCTCTTCATTAAGGTTTTCTTTTCTTTAATCGGAGAGCAGATATGTATGAGGCACAAGTTTTTTTGCGAAAGAATAAGGGCGCACATATTTTTGGAAAAAAACTCTCTCGCTGATATAAAATAACCACAAAGCAATTCATGGAAGTAGGGATATATGTTCCTTCATCTTCTATATAAGCCCTATGGGTCCCAGAAGTCACCAACAAGGAGCAGAATGCGTAAGATTGGGGCATCATATTGACGAAACAATTCGTTTTCCTGGAACACAACTCCTGGAGCACAGTGAAAATCCAAAATGGACAAAAATTTCATTCAGCATTCATTTTTTTTTACAACATCAGTGAATGCTGATGAAACAGTATGAAACCGGAAGTACAGATTTGTCCCCCGATGTGCACTGAATCAAACACGTTTCGTAATTCTCCGATCAGTGACTCAATTCACGCACGCATGCAGACATAGATACCGATATTGATACACGAAGATGCACGGTCAAACACACCAGTCCATAGGCATAGACGCGTATGGGGTAGAACGCGACAATAGCGAGCTCCTGTCAGAAAAATTAGCAAGAGCGCACAAAAACGAGGATGAACGACAATGGAGGGATCTGTTTCACTCGTTTCACTTCCGACTGTTGGTTGCAACGTCGTGCCACGCCCCCTCCTCACAATATCATCCAATTCGTTTTTTCCCTTTCCATGCATTCTCTTGAAATATGCGAATGTGGGAAATAGGCGGTCTGAAGGTTTCTCACCGTATCACCGCAAGAAATTTTGGAGACCGCAATACAGATTCTTTGCTCTAGAATCATCCGCGTTACCTATTGTGGATTGTTCATTCTGAATGCTTTCAATGTATTCTCAGTGAAAACTATATTGTGAATGAGATCTGTTGCGTGATAAGCGTTCGAATTGCACGAAACACGAAATATTTAGAATCCCTCGTGACCCCTACTTATTTTAAACATGATGCTGTGAAATTTCGGAAGGTATGATTGAGTCGATTATTTCGAGCGGAATTGGTGGCGATGTTCAGCTTCGATGTATTCACGAATACGAGCAGTTTTATTGAGCGACCTTCGTTAGCATGTTCATAATGTAATCACAGAGGTGTTATTTGGGAGGTAAATTCAGACAGTGCGACTGAGATTACTACTTGATTATCACTTTGATAAACTCGACAAATTCAGTTCGAATTGGCAAGTTCGTGTGGATGGAAAGTGCATGATGGGTGCTGCTTCTAATGGGCATTATTTAATGTGTTCAAAGGAGGAGAACTCTATCACAAGCTTTGATGCGAATAGTTTCCTCGATAACTGTTGGTGTTAGATGTTGTACAACATATCGAACGCCATATACTGGGCTCATAAAATTGCCGCCTGCAATCTACAGATCACCAGATTATTCAATCACAGCTTGGGAGTATTTCGTAGACCGACGAAGTGAAATGTCACCTGAGTGTCACAGATGTGTGAAATCTTTGGAGCACAATAAATTTCTGATAGTTCCACTTCAGTCAAATATCTCTGCCTTTAATTTGCCGTAAAACGTCCTCCTATGCATATGCGGTATCTTATTTCGTTAATGAAGTTTTTCTTATTAAATATAGGGACGGTTTTCTGCATCGAATGAAAATTTTGATAACCATGAGTACTGGTAGTCACTCAAACAGTGTTCAAAAGATTCACTTTGAAGCTGTCTTTATGCATTGCAGTCATTCGGCTTGAAAAAAGTGTCATGAGTCGATTGAGCGTAGCGTTCAGAAACTACTGATCAAACATGCTGATATAGGTTTATTGCGCCACATGTTATTGAACTTGGGAACATCGACCTTTGAACGGCGGACAGTCTACAATATCAGATGATTTGATCATGGCAAACAATTGATTTGGTGAAATGCGGAGCATGCACGCGCTCATCTGACGTGGTTGCCGCTTGCAGCTGTCCCGACAGCAAAAAAGAAAGAGAAAAAAACGATGAACAACAATAAACATTTGTTGCCGGTGTCAGTTTCATCCATCAATGTCGATATCAGCATATAGCAATGGAATATCTTCACTGCTACATCTCTTTTCGTTAGTCTCAACTGTAGAAATTTGAATTCTTGCGCAATGAAAAATTGGAGATCGACGCCGAATAACGCGATAGAAACAAGATGACGAAAAACAATGGTACGAGTGCTGCGCGCAGAAACATTTTTTAAAAGGTTTTCTCGGTTCACAAGCAAGGCTAGAGGATTACCCATACGAATGTCCGTGCTGTTCAGACAAACAATATCATGCTTTAAAATGTGCCTTCTGCAACGACGCTGGGATGAAATCCGACAGTGAACCATAATACCCCGTTTGAAGGTGGTATGATTTGCTTCTGCACAGAAGGCCCTACCGCGATTATTCAAATGATCACACCAACCTTCCACAGTCATTGGCTGGAAAATGAATAAACACGAGACGTTCAACTCTCAAGGGCTGCCGGGGGACATGACGGCTTTTGATCATCCTGCTTTATGCGACAGCAAATTGCTTGAACTGTCGAGTAATCGGAGGGATTTTTATGCTTCATCCAAGAACGGTGGAGAGGGCCGGAATGGGCAGTCAATGTCCGGAGGAGTTTTCTGAACGGAACCGATCTCACAGAACAGAGGCCAGAGAAGTGGCACCTCCAGAGTTTCTTGGACATCTCAGAAACCAAGCTAAATCTCCTTCCCTAAACTGTCCTTCCCCAACAAAGTGCGTGGCCTTGGGCCAGGGTAGAATGCTTCACCTTTAGCTTCATTCGAGTCATACAAATGCTATTGTGGTTTCCATGTATAATACAACCTTCATTCCCTTATCCCTCTGCCTCGAGTTGTGAAGTGAATTGCACCAGCGAAACGTAAAAAAACCATATTTTTACTTCAGATTCATTCGTCATGTCGTTCAAGCAGCAGTTGCCACGTAAACACTGCCAGTCCCTTCTTCGTTTTCCCTTTTGGGCATCATGGTTGCACACGCACCCGGCAGAATTTCAGCTCTAGGGCAGTGCGGACGCATAGACATAGGGAGGTCGGCACAGATGCAAGAAAACCTCGAAAGGAAAACTGAACGTATACTGGTGAGAAAATTTTTTAAGTAAATGAGGCTGACTTGCTACATCAAATGAAGGAGGCAGCAATGCATCGATGCAAACTACAGTGCTGTTGGAAAAACATTCTCACTCGCTGTGGTTTGTTTTCCGCGGGATATCACATCTTTTCGAAGCGCATCAACACCAACAGGTAGAACATTTCCATGCACCAACGATCATCTAGTGAAAGAATTTCGATTCAGAATGTATGGTATGTCACAAATTCTGCTGTTGATATAGTATCAACAAGGTGAGTTAAATGACTGTTCTTCTCTAGAGGGCGACTTATCGGAGTGAGGCGTTTTTAATGTTATTACTATCCGGCGTATACGAAGTTTTCCTGACGGCCGTTCATTATAGGACACTGTCAACATTTCGCTATTCTGTCATATGTAGTAACAATCCTTGCTTCCACTAACATCAAAAATGAGCTTCGCTCGCAGCAAAAAGCTTTACTTTCAAACTATCAACTTTTACACCGCCATTGTGCTGGTGACGGATAATTTGCTCATACGGAGTAAGAGCTTTCTGCCTGCATCGTTTGCTAATATTTCTCACTGTTATTTTTACGATAATTCGCCAAATGTTGCACGCCATCGGGTAAGAGTCTATGAAATTTCTATGGCCTGGATAACTCATCTATCAGCTTAGGTGCGAAATTTTGTACAAGGAAAAATATCAGCGTATGACTTTTTTCCGCTAGGCCGAGAAATGTCTGAACAATTGCCATGAGGTCCGCAAAAGCGAATTTCGTTGGTCCGAATCGAGCTCGATGCCTTGGGCATAAGTAACTGAAACATGAATACGGTATTACATCACCCGATGACTTGATTGACCGGAGTATCGAGCGTCGATGACGCTGCCGGTCACAATGCGCTTCCATTAGAGTACTGAGACCCATGGTTTTGCATTGTTGTAGCCAACAAGTGACGCCACCCCGCTGGCCAGGCGAGCAGGCCTTTTCACCGCTTACAAATGATCACATTGATCACATTGAACAGCTGTGATTTCATCGATTTCGTCGTTGTCTTCATCGATGCAGCTGGCAATTTTTCCATCTTTCTCGATCCTGAACTCGCCGCGTCCAAGCAGTGCCATGTAGAAGTCGAAACCCCAACTTGTTGGCAGTTGGCCGCGTTCTTGCTTTCCATATTGTCGTGGCCAGTGGTACATGGCCAGGTGGCCGGCCTGCTGGCGACGTAGGTTTCGGTTATTCGGAGTTTCCTTCTCCTAGCCTTTCTTCTTCCACGAAGTACCTGCAAGGCAGCAGGGGCTGCGATCTTTTTCGGCGGATCGTACTCGCCGTGATGCGAAACCGTCATTGGGTAATGTGACCATTTTTTAAGTGTTGGCGCGCCACCACCAACCCCAGTCACACCTTGATGAATTTCGCCGTCGGTTGGTTCACGCCTGCTTATTCTGCATATTCGCAGGCGACCGTCATATCTGACGGTCCTTTCGCGACCCTTCCACCACGTCGAGCTGAGCGACAGGAAGCACGACCGCTCAGCAACCGCCCACCGACACCGACAACCACGGTAATACATATGCCCATCAAATTCTCTGTGATCATCATCCGTCACTTCGTAAACTTCTTGCACTTCTGTTAGGAGCAAAATCATGTGCGTTTAAAGCAAACTATAAGCTAAAACGTCCCTGTACAACTCGTACTTGTCGCGTGCGGCATATTTCCGTCATGCGACACATTAGTCTCTGGCCTTGTGGCGAGCAAATACGATCATCAGAAAATGGATGAAGTGACGATAATGATTGCACAGCTTTTATCCTAATGTGTGCAACAAACCACCGAGTGAGAATAAAGTGGTCCTGGAGAATCAACTAGCCGCTTCCAACAAATAAAATCGATAAAACGGTGCATAACGTATCACTACGGCTGACACGGAAATTGTAGCTACTACCTCGCTGCATGTGCAGAAGTTTTTCGTCGAATGACTCGTCAGATAAATAAAACTTTTTAATCGTTTAATGTCATCAGCATTGGAAAGCTCATTCTTTTAGTAAATCCTCAAGGGGAAGTTATGGGCACTACGACGATGTCAGCATAAATCGACACTGAATTGCTGTCACTTTTGGTCGCGTATCACCTATAAGTCTATATAATAACAATGTGCAAAGCTCTTCGTTGCAATGTAATAAATGAAAAACCGCTGTCAGGAAATATAAGACCTATGAATGCAGATGCAATCGCATGAGAAAATAGGAGCCGCACTCCGGCTGTGAAGTATTCCAAACTCTTACTCGAACAACATTTTCGAATGATTTTCCATCTCCAGACATAGCAAGACCGGTACTCAACGTTAATTACATCATAAGTTGAAAGGAACGATTCACAACATCACATTTTGCTGGTTTTCCATTTCTGTGGCCACGAGTCCGTAACAACTTGAGCCGTAATATCGTTGCCGTAAAATAAACCAAAAATTATCACCACGGACCGAGGAAGAATGTATAAACGCGCGTTAAGGCGAGACATCACGCTGAATTACAAGTGAAACAGTGGGCTGCGCATGCTCTCATGCGTGGCGCCCTTAGTTCTCGCATATTTGCCTGAGCAGTTTTACGCGCTTTCAAAGAAAATGAACATGCAGAATAGCACTTTAGAATTTAGGTGACCGAATCGTAAGTTTAAATATCAGTGAACGTTCTTTGTATGACTGAACAAGCTCGAAATGGCGAATCTGACCGTGGTGAAATGTGTGCATCCAATATTTGTTTAACTGAAATGACCTCAACTCCACTTGCGTCGAGTTGCACAGGGCACATAGTGCTGTGCGTCCGTCGCAAGAATTTCCCACTGGAACGACATAAAAATTCGAAATTCTTGATGTGTTGTGGCCAATGTTTTGAGATCGGCTGCCGCTAGGATCGAAGTACACCGTCGGCTTAAGCTGCACATAAGCAGCTGCAGCCGACTAGTTGGCATTCTCCTGGAGAATAGTAGGTGACGAGGAGAACATCCTCCGTCACTCTGAACTCGACTATCGACTGTCTCATCCAGCTCTCCCTCTCTCTGTACGAACTCTACGTGTCGTCCTCTGTACTGGCCAGCCCTCCTTCTCTCCCCTTTAAATGGTGCATCGAAACCAATAGTTAACCCGAGCAATGTCTAATCCATTAGTGTTACAAACACGTTCCAAATGTACGGACCAGATACCCTGCTAATCATGAAAATCAAGCCCAATCCTTCCGGCAATCAAGCCAATTCTTGAGCACTGCAACTCTCTTTTGATTGGTACAGAACACCTCTTATCATTTCAAGAAGGCAGCACATTGTCACTCAAAGATCAAGCTCAGAGCATGAAAGATATCCTTCCAACAGTTGCTTCGATGAGAAAACGTCTCAACTAAAAAATGATCACGCTTGCCCGAGAGTGTCAACATTCGTAACATTTAATCGATTTGTTCTGCGCTAAGAAGACCCCGAATTCATCAACAACGAGCAAAATGCCTTCGTATTTACGTCAGAACGTCTGGACGAACTCGGCAAAGTTTTACAAGTCGAACTGTGCCATCTGCGCAGCCCAAACTTATAATTCCCGAGATCTCTTACAGTATTACAGGGAGTCGCCCCGCGTACTGCATCCCATGAAACTGCATGGACTAGACGTGGAAAAGGCTCGCGTTCTTTTCAATCTCGGAGATTATCTCTCGGAAGCAACGAAACGGCACCTCTATCAGGGAAAGCAGCGAGCGAGAAAGCTTTGAATCTACTCTTGTCGCTGAAATGACGATGCTGGCTGTTACGCGCACACCACCCGGTCGACGGCGATCTGCATTCCTCTCGATCAACGCGACGAACGTGCGCAGCACGAGAACAAATACCAAAATCAACAATGAACGAAATGATTCATCAAGCATCCTAACGCTGCTCGAAATCTCTAACTTGGCCTATAAGCCTTTTCCGGGCAGGTATAGTCGAACCAGTCCCTCGTAATCAATGGCACTCAGAAAATGTTCGTCGTTATCAGCGCAAAGCTCACCCGGAATTTCATAATCAAACAACGACAATGCCCAATCGGCCATGCATATTCTGCAACGAATTACACTGGCTGTCACAGTGCAGAACATTTCCGACAATTGAACAACGCCAACAGCATGTATGTGAAATAGGCGTTTCTGAGAAACGCTTCAAGAATGGATATTCTCTGCGCGATTGCCGAGGATAGTCATACCCCACCTGTAAAAAAACGAACAACGAAGCACCTCCCCCCTTAAACACGCAAGCAACTCATTGAACGGCAAACACTGGCGTCGTTGCTGCACCGTCTGTTGCATCGATCATTTAAGACATAGATGCAACCATTATTTCTTTGCAATTATTATTTCTTTGCAACGGCGACAAAGACAGAAAACATTTCTCTTTTGCTATAGTTTACAGCACGTATATTTGACCCGGCCTCTTCGCTCAGAATGTTGGGAGCAGATCTTTTTCTCGACCATGGTAGCCGATGCTTCTTCATAACTGAAAAGTTCGCCGACCGACTTGGCCTACAACTGCTCAGAGACTGCAGCACTATTACAAAAAGTGTGGATGAAGGATACGTCGTTCACCACACCAGCTATGAGGTAAGCATAGAAATTAGTTCTCGTGACAGCAAAAAACAACCTTAACAAGCTTATATTCTTCCTATGGTCACTGAGCCATTTTTACATGCTAGCACCTCTCCAAGGATGATAAGCGTGATGTGGTACCGGACACAAAAGGAATTTCTACTCTGTCTTCATACAATCCAATAATTTCATCAGCAAATCCAGTTCATGAGCGCCAAAGCATCTGCCATCCGTCTTCGCTCGCTACGAATCCGAACTTGAACCTATGATCGATCATCAATTAGTTTCGTCATAATACCTACCTCCACATAATGTTCAAGATATGATACCACTAATCATACAACTCAATTCTCTATCTAGTTTCATCTTGCAAAATCTCGAACGTATCGGGACAAAATGGGAGAAGAATCCCAAGAAAATAACGCGCAAGCTCAACAAATCTCATGAACGGTCCAGCGTTCGCTGGCCATGAAAATCGGCGAAACCGAATTCTCACCAAACGTCGGTCTGTGTGTCGACCGTATACAGTCACTTCTTCATAATGTGCAACAGGACCCAGGGCGACTGCAACAATACGCAAACATCCTCCAACAGCAACTTGATGGCAAGGCATAATTGGACAGGTCTTCTTTACTTTACCTGGTGCACTGGTCCAATATATACACCCGGGGTTGAAATTTTTCTGCAGCGATGGGATACTTTTGTTGTCTGTTCATCAAGCGGTCGTGCAGATTGTTCATGAGCGCTGGTTTCAGACAGTAAGCGTACAACCTTGATAATCGAATCGGAACGCAGTTCTTCCGGAGCGATTCATGAACGATCATATATTAACGGAAAGCATCTTTTTTCAACGTTCAGAAGGCTTGCTTTCGACACTGGCGTATTCGATGCAATACTCTGTTAACAATGTGTAACAGTGAACGTGGGACGAGGCTTGGATATCTTTCTTGAATGCATGGACGCTTTCATCACTGAAATGACCGGCGTACTCTCGCACAGTGCGGATGCTGATGAAGAAGAGATAAAACGAAAGAATGACGGCGAAAAGAATGAAGACACAATGAAGATAACTAGCTACAATCAAGATAACGGAGTGATAAAACCTCAAAAAAAGTGGTACGGGGATCATTGGCGTGACGGAATCAAGGAGAACACGACAGGCCAGCAAGTTCGACATCATATTTTGGCGCTTTACAGGTTCAAGTTAATCAGCAGATAGAGAGACACTTATATACATGTTTTCATCGCAGAGAAAACATTATTCACTGCGATAATTCTTTCCTGAATTTTTTCGCAATTACTGTGATGTCCCTCGCCCAATTTTTAACAGAGACCCACTCCCACTTACAACATGCTATCATCACGCATCTATCACTGCTGGAATGGGACTAAGATGTACACGTTGGAGTCATATATAGGAGGACGGAAAGGTGGATAACATCGTTTACGATCTATCATGCAAATAACTCGTCAAACAGCCTCGGCACTCGCTTTTGTAAGATGACAGACATTATCGCATGAAACTGTCGAAGTCTGTCGGCTAAATCGAAAAATGTTTGAACAACTGCTATGAAATCGGCGAATTTCGACGGCCCAAGCTGAGCTCCATGCCTCGCGCTTAAGTACCTGGAAAAAACTTTACCATTTACCATTATTTCTCGGCTACCATTATTTCTGCTTTATCCTCTACGGCCACGGTAGTCTTCAAATTTTCAGCAAATCCACCAGCAAAAAATCGTTTCCTTTCGACAAAGACCATGACCTAAAATGTCGAATTATAGCTTATAGTCATAGGATTTGACATCACCTTCGTCACGCGAATTAGTGAATCTCAAATCTAACGGCGACCATACGTAACTACCAGGAGACCTCGCTCTGCTCTGCCGTGTGCCGGCCGAATATAGTCGAGCCATCAAATGAACGTTACTCACCACTGATTAGATCAGAATGAATCGACAGTGAATAGCTGGCACTTTTGAACACATTTCACCCATAAACTTGTGAAACAACAGGGCGCGGAACACTCCATTTGATATGAGTCGAGCAATAAACTCGCAATGAGCAAATAAGAAACTTCTAAGTACAATTCAACCAGAAAACAGTAGTCGCAGTTTGGTGTTTGAATATTTGAAACGCTTACTTGAACAATACTTTTGAATGCTTTTCCCTCTCTGCCTCCAACAGTACGCGACCCTCAGCGCTGAGTCCATCACAAGCTGAAAGTAACTATTTGCTGTGCACGGCATATCCGATGTTATATTTCACTCTTATTTTATGCTCTTATTATCCACACGTTTTCTTCGCTCGCTTAACGTTGTAGCAAAGCAAAACAGAATTTCGACTACTGAACTCTGCTACGAAATTCCATTTATAGCAAATGTAAGAAAGACGGAATGACGCGATAGATCACTAAATAACAACTAAGGAATCGATCCTATGAACGTGGTCATCTCTGCCTTTTTTATTTCTTGCTCACTTACCAAGCAGTTCACCATGCATGAAACAGAGAATTAAATGCGCACAGCGATATCATCACCATCAAACTGACCAATTGCTTGTACATATCACGACAAATGGATTTTCTCCTGATACCCTAACGACATTAGAGTTTATTTCAATCAACCGCTCTAAAATCTTTGTAGATCCTAGATTAAATTGCAATGCCTGTATTTTCTGCCGAAAGTCGCGCAACTATGCGAAGTGCACATTGGCGTTACCTCGTAGTCCACAATAAGAACATCATTTTCGATAACCTATGCTTTTCGATAACCTCCCCTTAGAGTTGATGCCACAGAGTTAAGAGATAAGCATGCATATATAGGCAGAAGCAGTCACTATAGTGCAGTTTTGCGGACGGGCTCATGAACTCAGATGGACATTGCAGGGAAAAAAATGTTTCCGCGTGATCCGGATGCGCATGCAGCTGATGAAATTTCCTTTTTCACAACAATCATTTCCATCACCGAAAACATGAGAAGTGGAGAGCCGCTTCGGTGTAGGACAATTCTGGCGGCATTCTGAAGATAAGCGATATGAAAATCACAAGGCTCCTTCTATATCATCCGAAATGCTAGGACAAAATATGCGAGTGAGTGAGAGGAGGGCCCTTCATGACACTGTATTTATCAAGATTTCCTCCAGAATAGAAAACTTTTGGCTCAATATCTTCCAATTCAGCTCCTTTCCGAAGGTTACCACTCACACTACCGCAGCGACCACTTGTCATACCAGAGCCAACGTTGATTTCAATGTTTAGGAACAAATGCTTTTCTCTCAAAACGAACGAGAAAAGATTATGAAGCGGTTTGAAAGGTGCGAAACGGACATATTGCGTGCCTGACAACGGATGAAATGCCCTCCGAAGGGTGCCGGGGGATGGGATGGTGGGGGGTATAGTGTGGGGGGTAGAGGAGAATTCCCACGTAGACAGACCAAATCACCTTCTCTCACTTGTCGGCCTTCTTCAAGGTGTGTTCTCGCCCTCTGGGGATTCCAATTTGTGGAAGCAAAGGTCCTATACGAGATATGAAATTACCTCTTCACTATCCCCGAAATTGAAAACTGTGTTTGGCGAATTTATTTTAAAGCTTGCTCTTTAACTTCACACTGTCATTATGAAAAGGACATATGTACTTCCCCACAACACATTTTCAAATGCAATCGGTGATCCATACTGCATTTGCTATTCCGATCTGTTTGGCTTCCTCTAATTAAGTCACAAATAAGAAATCTTCAACTAGGAAGAACAGCTAAGGCATTACTTCAATGGCGTTCTCATCTGCTAGCCCACGAGGCAAATGTCAAAACCTCATGAATGCTCAATCGTTGGAAAAAGTTTTAATCAGAACTCTCCCTTACTCTGCACATTTCGAGAGCATCTTTTTGCTCTGTACGGTCGCGTTCAGGTTTAACGAAAACCAACCCTTTCATAACCACACCACGAACGTTTACTTCTTTTGAAAGTAAAAAACAGCACTTTGAAAATAAATATTAAAAAGCATCGAGGCGATAAAAGTGATCGATGGGAAAATAACCCGCATAGATAAGGGCGAGGCAGTGTCCTCATCCCCTTAAATCGTTCAAAAGGTATTTCCGAAGGCTTGCATGGATACAAATTTAGAAAAGGAATTCCGCTAGAATGTTTCGAAGACAAGAATTCTCGTGCTGTGATAGTGACATTTTTATGAAAAGGATTGCTGGATCTCATTGAAGGAGGACGGGAAAACAAATGAAAATTGAATGGCTGCTGTCCGCGGAACCAATCGTTCCTTTCAAATCACCTCTTCTATTAACAGAGAATAGGAAAAGACAAAATAATAATGCTGCGCAGTGGTGCGAGGCAGATGACCAACTTTCACCACTTGAAGTACCCAACGCCTCTTAAAAACCCCAATGACACCTGGAAAAACCCGAATCGCAAACGAACGTCGGTGTTCACTTGGGTCGCTTCTCTTACTGTGGTGATAACCCCCCCCCCCCC
>JAARMF010000654.1:0-17326 GCA_022844705.1 Toxascaris leonina | reverse complement strand
CCCCCCCCCCCCCCCTCTCCACCAGCCGAATACCCAGATTGTCAACCTACTTTCTTCCCTCTGGCTCAAGAGGAACAGGCTAATATTTCTCGCCTCATTGCTTTAGACATTCGAACAACTCAACACCAACTTCCATAGTAAAGGATCTGATCTTAAGCTGTGAGAGATATGAAGTGATAGTTTGTATATGGCGGTTGGGCACTCTCAATGGCTATTGCATTTAAAGAAGAAATCCAAGAATGAATTCGGCTGTGACTGTGTTCAGTTGGATTGCCACAATTTCGTTTGGGAGGCCCACGCATGGAATTATTTTGAGGTAACGGAGTGAAAGGCCGTTCCATGTGTCTACCTGTTTGCGTGTTGCACAACCTATTCCTTGCTGTGAATAACTCTTTGAAGGTCCCCATGTCACTCAAATCTATTTTATTTTTGATCAAGTAATTTCTACGTGTCCGCACGCCTGCCATTCGACAACGACGCATATAAAGTTAATGAGCTCCCTAATTATTGGCTCGAATGTCGTACTCTTCCACCGGCACAAGCTCCTCGATTCCTATGCTACCTCAACCGCCCTTCATTCCCCTCCAGTCCCAGAGAAGGTAAGGAAATTCCAGGAACCCCTGGCTGCGCAAAAGTCACGCAGTTATGCTTGTGATACCTATATCATCTATTCATCAACTGCAGAATAGGATGCACTGTCCCAATAAACTCACAGACTTTTAACTACAAGACAACTTAAAGACAGGACCCGATGAATAATTCAGTGGGTTAAAAGTTACCAAAATGTGTAAATACAATCGCTTTTAACAGGACGTATTCACATCTGTCGACCATTGAGCGGACGAATGAGTCGACACCTTTGCACAGCACGATCACTTCCAGAGGCATAGGTCTTAAGAAACAACGTGTTCAGCAAAAACAAATGATAGGAGAGCTACTAGAGTGATGTGGAATGTTGGAATGCCATTTAGATCAGCGATTAGTTTCGCAAATTGCTAACGAACAAGAATTAGTATATGATCGCTGTTGTAATATGATCATTCATATAGAACGTCTATAAGAGATTCGCTTTTGTCTGACCCAGGTGGTGCAAAATGCAAATTCATGTGATGCGTTGGGTTTGCAAAAACATCTGTAACATTAGAAGGCGTAATTCCCTTTAAGGAATTGATGTATCAATGTGGAAGGATCTGCGATGGATCACTGAATGATGTTACAACTACAACTACCTTAAACACATTCTTGCCGAAGCTGCTAGTTAGGCAAAAATACGGGCATATCCGCAACGATACGACACTGCGTGAAAGCGCCTTGCAGACGCTGATTTACAGGAACGGAGAGAATTCGATTTGACGTCCATTGTGCGATCCCGCCCCTGTGACTGTATCTCACGCTCGCAAAGTTACTTACTCGTACAACTAATCGAGCACCTATCCCTGGAATTTATAACGCAAGGTTACTTTAAATCGCATTCTCTTCGTTCCTGTGAACCTCATAATTTGCCCACACCGTGGAATGAATTAGTGACTATTATAATGAACTGATGACTGTTATCGCCCAATGCCTTGAGAAATTTGAAATTATCAGAAGGTACTTTCACTTAGTTCTCTAATTCCAAATTATGGTATTGATTCTACCCCGCTGCATGGCGTGGTGACATGTACAAACTTATTTTGTGCAACGACGACTCGGGGGAAATTGACGATAACAGAAATGCTTATAAAGTTCAAAACGTTTCGCTGGCAAAGGGCACTCACTTAGAAATCATTTCAGTTCATAAACAACACTCGAGTTTCGCTTTTTATGTTTTGAATACCTACAGTGAAATGAAAGCAGTCGCCATTTTTGATCATCTACTCAATTAGTGAAAAGAATGGACTTTTTTGTGAACAGAATAGGAAATATGCCATCCGGAAATACGATCGTGTTTGACATATTCTCATACGAATAATAGGACTGCATCATCGAGAGGTTAACCGCTGCAGTGCTTCGTAACAGAACCAGCTGAAACAATATCTGAAACAGTCATCCCACCGAAAATGCAATTTCGATATGCGATCGGAACAAACGTCACTGATCAAAGAATCATCTGCACGGGTCATCACTTAGACACCATGCACCGCATTCCTCATCTAGGGCGAAATTTATTCATGCTCCGCACATGTGCTGGATCCCATTTGAAGTGAAATTCCTTGGGGTATTACAAACCGGAAAATAGATCTGAATGTGCAGTGGCATACAACGTTATCCTATATTTTACTGCTATTTTCAACGCATTACTACACCCAACCACACTGGTGAATTGAGTAACACCTCAGCTTGAGATGTTAGGCCGTAAATGAAAGTCGACTAAATTGGAGAATATTCGACACCTTTCGACAACAAAATTACTTCGATGAACGCGATGATCGAAATACAGAATGAGCAGAAAGTGTACAAATCATGGCACCTCCTCCGATCTCGAAGTCTTTCAGAAAGAAAGGAAGCGAAACCAACGATTGACCTTATCGTGTAATGAAAGCCTTTTGAAGGCGTCAAACGCCTTCGCAAATTCCACAGTCAAGACGAGATCGCAGACGATCCAATGCTTCGCCGTTTTCGGTGAGCAATCTCCATGCTTTTCCATCGGTGGCGGTTGTTCCATTGGCCATGTCGCAACCAACTGAAAATCTGGCTTTGACATTCTAATGCGTTCCGCTTTAGAACATTATGATACCGATTTCTGTTACAGAATTTGCACATGATCGTGTGTATGGCATAAATCGAATGAACTGGGAGTGAATGAAAAAGAGGTAGATAACAGCTATGGCCATAGAAACACAAGCATTACATCTAAGAAGTCATTCTCAAAAAAGAAATGTGAAACTGGTGCTCAAGAATATAAAAATATATCAGATTCACGAGAACTTAGGAAATTATCGCAAAGATTCTAGGATATCAATACCTCAGTTTTAAAAGGAATATTGGAACGATTTTTCCTAAGACTTTTCGAACATTCTATTCGCTGATGATAGAGACCGCTACTCGTAGAGTCTGGTAAATGATGTTCTCATATTAGTGGAGGCGACGCAAAGTACAATTGAAAAAACTGATGGCTTATAATATTCGGCAGTAAAGTAGAAGAAGAAATTGCCGACTTTTTTTAGAATGCAGAAAATTTGTTTGAATTGTGCAAAGGTTGCAAAATCATTCTCAAGAAGGCTTGAATGATGAGCATTATGTACTAAGTACGGTATCTTTGTCCAATATTGCCCATTGCACCGCCACATCCTCATCGACAAGGTGAAATCGGTTTTAACGAAAATTTGACGAAAAGCGGATAATGTAGTACATGCAAATACCTTGTATTTTTGCGAATTCGCTAGCTGATTAGGTGCATTGATCAATTCGATCAGTGAATACGTTGCGCCATCGAACGGGTCAAAAGTCGACCTTCGTAGGAAATCTGACTGTGTCTCGGTGTATAAAAGAGATCCAATTACAGCACCAACCTCACAACCATCGGTTCGCAACGAACTCATCACTATCTACGAAGATTTAGTTGCAATGAGAAAAAAATGCCGAGTACAGTATCATGGTTGGGAAAAAATCTGCGGCGGGTTTTATGGAATATTTTCCTCATAGTAACAAAATTTTGCAATCCTCTTCAATAAGGCCTTAATTGTGCATGTGAGATCATGGTACGAAAGCGATAAGCGATAGCATGAATAAGAAAAAACCCGACTTATTTGGAATATGACGTATTTATGATTTCGAAACCATCTGCTGTCAGGGATTCATCAGCACGGTACAACCTCTGAAGTTTGTTTAGTATGAGAAAGTTATGAACGCTATTCTAACCAGTCGTGTTGAGGTTTGACGAATTGGGCCACCGTTGTGGGAGGTTTGCTTACGATCGGTCCGACTAGTGCTGCAGTTCTCGTGAAGCTGTATAAGTCCCGCCTTCATACCCACTTCGATACATTTTTTATATCGACAAGCGCGACACAGCGAGTGCCTTCCTGAAGGGCAAATCATCGTTACAATAAACACCTAACTGGACAAATAAAACCGTTCACAGAACGAATGCGATTACGTTTTTACACCAGGAGAGGAGTGGAGTAGGAGAGTGGTGCTGATCTCGTTAGCTTCAGTATTCAAAGAAAGCAGGACGGTTCGGATGCCTAGTGACGTACCAGATGTTTGTTATCATGATTGCAGATCAAGTATCAAAATTTGCATGCCTCAGAATTCCGATGATCTTACTGCACTAAACTTCCATCACAGGCAGGATATTCGTGAAGATATTGGCTTTGACATTCCCGCACTACCTGTGGCCTTTATGCACGATGGCTTCCTATACAATCTGAGAAGTACTTCCAATGGCGGCTTATTCAGACAAGCTCAGTGGATCAAGCTATGAACGTTCCAATGAATCGCTACCATCAAGCGCTGTAGATTATTTTCTCACCACTGACGTGAGAATAGGCAAACTATGTGGGGGTGTGGAAGAAGTGAGGATGAACGAAGGTGGAAAGTGCGAGTTCAAACGGAATGATGCGAGGGAGATGGGTTAGAGAGACGCGCTCCACCATCGTTCGGTGAGACGTACTCCACTGTGTTCGACCATCGACTGCCTCATATGTAGCGCGCACGGCCAAAATTTTCATTACTTTTCATCTCAGTCTCATCCTACAAAATTTCGTCACAAAGGACCAGGTGGACGTTCCATAAAAAGTTTGACCATCATCAAGAATTTAAGTCACTCTGCGTAACGTAGCTTTGCGCATATATTGAACAAATAGGACGTTTCAACGCTTTTTGAATGGCTAAATTTCTGTGGAACATGCCCCTCCTGCCATAGGAAAGAACGAGAATGACGATTTGCCAGATGCGAACTGAAGGTAATTCGAATAAAATGGAACAGCAAATTTACTAACAGGGTAGTACTCCGAACATATGTGTAATGAAGAGGTTGAGAAAATAAATGCACTCTTCCGGCGTATTACGCTGGCGAGGAGGTTAAGGTTGTACAGGCGATTCGATTAACGATGAGGTGGAAGGATCAGCAGTGTGGCTGTCGTTGCTTGCGAAAAGCGATACACCGGGAACAGGTCATGCCGGCGCCAAGTGTGTAAGTGCCAGAGCATTGATTTGAGGTGAATCACATAGAGGAAAAAAGGATAAGCGAGCTGCTAGTCTCCAGTGATGCGGGAGCTGTTGCTCGAGTAGTTTCGGCAGCCATTACTTGTGGTAACTTGAAAAGTGGTGTAAGGCAACAGCGAACGGTGGCTTCAGAGTTGGGTTACAAACCCCTGTTCCTGAGGACGTATAAACGGAATAGTTCAAAAAGGGTGTGGGAATGCCTCTTGAAAATTCTCTTTATACGCCTGAGGCGATCGAGCAGATCAAAAAGAGATACTCCAAGAGAGTGACAAGGTGAATTACAGAATTCTCGAAGACTTGTCGCAATTTGAGGCACCAAAGACTTTGCACTATCCCATGTTACATTCAGACAGCAGAACTCGTCGACGGAACCGAAGTTTACGCATCGACAGAAAATGTGCATTATACAGGCGCTAGCCCAGTTCTGTACAGCCGAGCAGCAAGCAGTTAGGAGATGCGCTTTGGAGAACACATCGGATGTTCGTGATACGGTGACAAAATTGCCTCTAACAGAAGGTATCCACAGTTTGGAAACGAATAAAATCTTATTACGCTGGGAGAAGTATGCATCATCTAAAGATCTCCAAAGATGCCCTAAGAGTTTGAACATGTCGGCATCACAGCCCAAGAAATGCGTAAAGCCGCTCGCTGATGCAAAACAATCGCCTTCGGAACTTCAAGCGAATGGCGGACGAGCTGGGGAATTTTAGAGAGAAGACGCTCATGCTTTGAAAAATCGAGCAAGTGTCTATTCAGCTAGAATTCATCGATAAATGGGAACTGCAAATCGGGAAAATACGTCGGAAAATAGGGAACATGGAAAAGGATTCTATCCATGGAAATCTCACATGTGATGAATGTGGAAAATCAACACTTGACTTGCCAAGGTCAAGAGCATCAGATCATTGTGCAGGGCCAACCGTACTTTGACTAACCAGCTAATGAAAGTGAGATGCCAGCAGATCAAAATAAACCTTCAGCTCATGTGGCGATTGAAATCAAGTCACCATAAATGACTTCAATCAAACTGATAAACTAAGAAGCGCGTTTTCGGCACATGCCGTATCTAAGTGACTGGTGTCGGATGATATGCCATAATCAATCGTGGAAAAATTTAAGAATTTCTGCAAAAGCCCTAAAACTGAGCACATTTCAACCCCACCTTACCATCGGCAGTCAAATGCTGAAGTAAACCGCTGTGCATGAGCTTCCAATAACATAACGACGAAAAACTGATATCTCTATGAATGAAAATGTGATCGGGCAGGGAGTCAGGTGACCTGCTTCCATGGTGACAAAGTCACTTCAGATATTCAGTGATTCGAGAGTGAAGGATGGAAAAGATAGGAACACTACGAGGTAACGAAACATGACGCTCATAAAAGAGCTCTTAGACGTGAAGAAAACAGCTAATGTGACTCGGGTTATGCAAGAAATTACTCAGAAAGAGGTGATCAGCGAGGAACAGCTTTCATCACCCACATTATACGTTAAAATATGTAGAGGGTTGGCACATAGAAAATGTTAAGTCAAATGTGGGGTGTGTGAATGAGTCTGAGGAATGTACTGCGAGATTTCGTTTATCTCTTAGATAGTTTAAAAACTGGATTATCGGAAAAAGTGGTGAGGGAAGGTTGCTCGTGCTATCCGTTGCGATCAGAGATCTGAACCATACCTCAAGCAGCTGAAAATGTGGGATTTCAGCACCTACAAGGAGGCCAATCGCAGCGAAGCCGAAGCGACAGCTTGCTGGTGGACAGAGCTCAACATGACCAGAGAAGAAATGGAACAGTAAAGTGTCGTACTGCAAGCACACAAAATGTGATATCAGTTCAGAAGACAAAGGTCTCGTTCCCGTATTTGATGACCATTGGATCATACCTCTTCACTCTTGGTGTCTTTTCGTCGTCATTTCGACTTAGACGCCATTGCCTCCTAACCTTGCATATCCGAATGCTGACGGTGTACTGCTCAAGTTCACAGTCTCAAGAATGGCAGTAGATACCAAAAACGTTGTAGTGACCCCCAATGACGCTTAATCCGGTATTTACATACCTTGATAATCCAGCTTGCAAAATCCGCTTGCCTGGCATTTATAACGTCTACGGGCTATAAACGATCGTCGGAAAAAGGCCCTGCAGCCATTACACGATGCGACGTCGTAGTGATGACCTGAAGTTCATTTTCGCGCTCTTCAACAAATAAATTCTTCTCCTACCCGCTTCAGTTTCCATGGATTTTCCAAAAAATTTTCTAACGGCACATTACGGGAAATGCCAATCCTTGACATATAAATAAGTGCACGTATATTCCCAGGTCCATGAAAACAATCGCCCTTTTAATAACGTTTTGAAAATCAGCATGCCGCAGGCAATCCGTTATGAGCCCCAGCGGTACTGAGGAATATATGTTTTCAAGTCTGAATGGTTCGCGGCCCAAAATGACCAACTATGTCATCAGTGAACCCCAAAATACAGATCCACCGAGCCACCGAGACAAATAAAAGCCATCAGATTATGTAAACTGTTAGGCATTTTTGAAAGTAGTGGATAGAGACAAAAAACTTTGGAAGATTTCAATGCAAGAAGCTTGATAAACCAAAGTGGTGGGGCCCTCTAGATCTTTTGTTCTAGTTTATAACTATGGAGGATTTCACTGCTTGGTAATAGAAGATGCGTTGCAGCACAAGTGATTCAAAAAATTTTGCAAAATTCTACCTGCCGCGCCAAAATCTTTTGTAGAGCTCATTAACAAGAATGATCGCTCCTCTAGTCGGGATCCAGAGTTCAGCTAACCGTTCCCAGGACTGCCTTCATTTCCGCAGAGTTAATGCAAGAACCAGTCGTACAAAATTAAAAAAAAAAAATGGAATAAATAGACTTTGGTTTCTCAGTGCGCAATATAAAGTTGTCAGGCTTTCCGAATATTCTTTTAGTATCGTATTCGTCTGCCATCACCGATCGGTCACCTATGAGTCAATAAAAATTCAGCAGTGGTATTTGCCATCCAAAATTTCTCGCCCAATGAATCAATGGCAAGAACATCTCAAGTCATGCATATAACATACTGCACTTCCTACTTTCTGCTAGTGAAGAGCGCCAATCTTCATGTATCACCTACCCGTAGCAGGGCTGCCACAAACATGACAGAACGGAGGACATCTGTTCAGCGGAACTTCCGCTGAAGTAGAATGCTCGACATCTGTCGGTATTCTGTCTTGCGAGAAGTCAGAACAGCCGGGCGCATCAGAGCTATCTGTTGCTGCTTGGTCCTCTTCGCTTGGAACTGATGGCGGTGATAAGATGCTGCAAACAGGCGCAGACTTTATGCAACTATGAGCAGGATTTGTCGCCGGTGATCAAAAAGACTACATAAACAAATCACCACTCACGTATAAGAAAGGACACATGCTCGCACACGTCTTCTCTCCCATCACTATGTGCGGACGCACAACGGTCATTGTTAGTCACTGGCAGAATAATGGCACTCCAAGTGCATCTTTGTCAGAGGTCTGTGCAATTTCGCGGTTCCTGCAGCAGAGATTGCGTTAGTATACAATCCAACATTTTTAAAGGACTGCGTTCAGTAACGCCAATAATCACTAGGCCATCAAATAAGTTTGCCTCTTTGAAACGACGTCCAATCCAACGCCGTTCTCCACTTACCACTCCATGGTTTTTAGGATCAGCGGCTGGCTAAGAAGCGTGGAATAATTTATGAAAGACCTGCCGTTTTTGGCTGCTGTGTGAGCGCAATACTAAAGTCAGATCAAGGTAACCTAATTCCATGTTCAAGAGCTTCACGGTGCAGTGAATTAAATAATACCGTCATAGCTGCATTCCTAGTGAATGTAAAATAGCCGCTGAGCATCAAATGGCATTGTGGTGTTAAGATGCCCGCGACGAACATCTTATATTAATTCGATTGTTAATATCTTTGATACCAACTCATCCTGCCGCTGATTCCGCTCTGTTTGCAAAGTGTCAGACGAGGTGCACAAGATGTGCTTCTATTCATCAATCTCAAAAGCAACAAGGTCTTTGGCAAGTGACCAACGGAATAAACTGATGCAAATCATACATAGAAAAGTGGTTTCTCTGCCACCTGATAGGTTTGAGATAGAGACTGGATTGGTGTAACATTAGCGCAAATTTTCTTGGCATTCCTGAATGAGTAGGACCCTTCACAAAATTGAAGGATCGTCACGAATCATGGCGATGAAATGGCACTTTCGGTAGATCGCACTTATCATATTTCGTTACTGCAATTTCGTTGGTTCGTAGACTAAAATAATCGGGACATAGATGCATATACATTCATCGGAACGCATGTAGAAGGCATCACGTTGATGGGTTTTTCAAGTGCTGAAAGATGGGAGTTGCAAAGTAAGTGAGAAGAAAGAGCACAAGGATTCGCTTCTGCAGTTCCGTTCAGCAAACTAATTGGTTTCTGTAGCTTGAACTTGATAACAAAAATACGGAATTATGGATAAAATTTCGATGTGATCCAACCAGAAAAAACGTTTGCGTTAGGACCATTTCTAGAAACATTATGAAACCGCGCTGGTTCAGTGGAAGCTTTTGGAAACACTTCGACGACAGCAGTTCGCCTGAAAAGTGGCAGCCCAATTTCTGACACCGATTTTACCTTCCCCTCCACAAGTGGTAATCCTGAGCAGCACCGAATTTCTTCCTCGATTAGAGTCTCATGCTTGTTGTGCTATTCAGTTATGGAAAGTCTCGTACACTCCTCGTAGAGAGTGGATCAGTTGTACGAGGAAGTTGAAACGAGCGAAGATTACTGAAAATTACTCGCACTGAACTTACGCCGTTGGATGTTGCGAATCGTTTCCAGCCATTGTAGGGAAGGACGATTTCGCTTTCGATTTGCTTGGCTTTCAGATCACAGTATTTTCTTATGCCAGAATCCGTTTATTGTGCTACTTTCTTAAACGATGACATATAGAGGAAAACCCTAAACAGCGAATAATATTAAGAGCAAAACGATAACCGAGGTACTTAGGTACGAAACTTCGCGAAAATTAGCAAGAATATGGCGGATGTGGTGAGCATATGCATCTACCGAGAAATAAAAAGTATGTGCAAGATCACAGATCGCAAGAGAAAATGCAATTGAGGCCAGCCATTTCGTGAAAGATCGAAAATGTCACGTCAAGGCGAAAAATGGCATTTCACAAGAATTCGAATGGTCAAAAATATCGGATGTAGATGAAGTTTGGTGTGACATGCGAACGAAAAACTCAAAATGATAAGAATATATGGAGTGTAAAACGGTGAATACGCATGAACTCAAAAATGACGAGTGCACGCAAAGTTCAGATTGCAAAGTTAAAAAATGAGAGGTTCACATGAAGTGAAAAATGATGGGCACACATGAGGTGAATCACGGTGAACGTGACAAGTCAATGACAATTGATGGATGCAAAGTTGAACATGACATGTGTGCAACAAGTTGACATGATCAGCACAAATAAGATAGGAAATGGAAGCGCGTGCGAACTTTGAAATGGGAGATGTTACGACACATAAAGACTAGGTGGAACTTGGCACGGAAACTTGAAAATGATTAGTGTGCACAAATTTTGAAAAATGGACGATTCACTTCTAGCCAGAAGTGACAACTGCACGGAAAATTCCGAAGAGAAGGATCGGGGGGTACTCCACATCGTCGATTAGAATGAAGTTTTCCACATTCGCGGCAAAACGATGAGTGCATACAAAGTTCAAAAACAGAAGTGTTGAAAGTTCAAAAAGTTCAAATGTTCTTCCGCTGCCCGAATATGCGCCCAAAATAACAGATCAACGATTACTTTGCAGCGTAATGCGCATTTGTTGGACAATAGCCGCGCCAAAAATGGTTGTCTGGCAGGCATATGCAGACAAACAGACAGAAGCAAAACGACAATCAACAATAGAGGGATGAATAAAGAACTTGAGATTTTGCCGCGAGTACGTGTTATTGAGCAATTCAGCTGGCCGACGCAAAGTAAGGGAACACTTCACATCGTCGATTAGAATGAAGTTTCCCACATTCGCTTATCCTTTTTTTCAGTGATAAGTACTCTTTGTATAGAAGGGGGAGAGGCAAGAAAAAGGAGAGGCGTGGAATGTGGCAAACAACGATGCAGCATCAATGAACCCGGAGGATGAGATGACGCCCCACGATGATTCCAGAATAAAACGTACCTGACCGATAATAACATACTTCTTTGCGAAGTGGCTATGACCGCGGCAACAACTAAATGAATATTTCTTTCTTTTCGCCTTTAGCGCTTCTATATGCTCTGAGCTCTACCGTACTGAATTAATACCCAGCTTTACGAAAACGCGCGTTGTGAATAAAATCAGTCCTCAGTATGACAGATGTGATTCTGACTGCGTTCACATATCCATATATCTGCACGCACCTTGTGAATATATCGTTTGACTGGTCCACTCTTATAATACATTAGCACTCAACCAGTGGGCTTGGTTATATCAGACTACGGTAACCCAGCCTGCGTATTTGGTACAGCTGTTGTCTGTCGATCCCCCCACACAGTTCCCCTTTCACAAGGTGGGCCAAACTTTTGCGCCTGGAAATGTTAGGTCAGATATCATAACTGCGCGGTGACTTGTCCTCACATCCATTATTGCAGTGGTGTTGATGATATGTCGAATGTGGTTACAGCTGCGTCTGTCGAAATCTGTCTGCCGAAATCTCGAACGGGTGCAACGGATCTGGTAGTGTGTCTGTTGACTCAAACCTTAGGGCCTCTAGTGACTAATTGAGGTGAACTTAGTTAACAAGTACTTTTTATTTGTCGTTGCACTTAAGCACTTAACTACAGCGCAATCGTTTCATAACCACTTTTTATGTTAGTCAGCTTAACTCAAGGAAACGCAGTTCACGTTGATCTGAACACTTCTTAGTTCCTAACGCTTCTGAGAGGGCCCCTTTAGCGCCTAATATATTGCTTGGCAAAAACCATGTGGCAACTGCACACTAATTTGGCCCCAGTTTCGTATGAATAAAAAATTCATTAGTACGGTTGTTTACGATGTTGATCAAAATGCAACGAAACGTTGGAAAGTTACAGCCAGAGAGTCTTTTTTCTTGCTTCATCATCTCATGGACTCCGAGCAGTGCAAAGCTTCTACGCTACACGTTGCAAAAATAGTAAGTTTCAAAGTGTCTTTAAGAGGAATTGGAAAGTGCGCTCGCAGAGGTTTATTCGTCCTTGCTTGTCGCTCGCACCAGGAGGGAAGGGAAAAACATCAACATGTTGTGTGAAAGGAATTTCTGATAGTCCTGAGGACGTAAAAAGCGTTCTAACGAGGCACGTCAAGTTCTTGATATTTTGTTTATGCCCTTTAGAGACGACCTATGTCGAAATTCTCATTCTCATTCAAAGTTGTGTGACAATTTTGACATTGAATAAGACATGAAACAAGTTTCTTTTCGAACAGTCATCGTGCTGCAATCATCATGAGACAGAAAATACCAGAAAAAATGAATGCAAAATATTCACTGAATGAAATAAAAATGGGCATAGCAATAGACAGTCTAAATGATAAGGAAAGAACAAATATGGCAAAGAACAGTGAAACGTTCATTAATACATGAAGAACAAAAATTGAACATCTATGAGCCCTATAAAGAATAAAACTGAGCACCCATCCTGACAGCATCGGCCTAAACATCATTTCGAACGAAAAGGACAACTCCTATAATGAAATGATATTCGGAGTCATCTGCTGACGTCACATTGGAGGAGCACCCGGCTGAACTGAAGAGTGAAATGAAAACTCGATTGTTTGCTTCTATGTGCCCAACCAACTGTAAAAACGCTCAACAAAAAAAAAAAAAAAAATCACTGCTTGGCTCATTCGGGATATTTGATCAGCAAAATTTTTATGACCAACTTCGTTTCATGTCCAACTACCAAAAACTCATAGAATGGACTATGAGCACAAATGATGCTTTGGTTCGGCAGTCACTTCAAGAAGCAGATTGCAGTCATCAAATTTTATGGTCACCGTGTTTTTGATTAAGGAGTTATGACACCTGACTGATGAACACTTATATAGAAGCACGCATTAACGGTTGAATGAGGTCACCTCAATGTGATCGTATGAAAATTGCAAGGTACGCGTACGACAAGTGGGTGTCGCCCCTGGCGAATACGCTGCTCCATCTTGCTTATTAAGCAGTTATATATTTATTGTGGTCAGCAACTCATAGCATCAGACTTAGTACATCTTTTCCTACAAATCTAATGAGCAACAAAATCGTGCCCAGATCATTCCAAATGGCGTGGTCAAAGCTCCGGGATGAGACATCAGGATCGGTTGAGGGACGCTGTGCCCGTTTAAGCAACACGTAGTGTGCCCTCTTCCAAGCAAATATTCACATTATACGGAGTGTTCTAACACCCAGAAATTAGAAGCGTCTCATATTGAGCAAAATTTGGCTCATGGTCTTATAAAGTCCTCTACTTTTCAAACGCATTCGCACCACTTTCTCGTACACTCATGTTCTTAAACTTCATTCAACTTTGCAAATGAAGTAACGATATGGCCATTGTAGCTTTGAAAGAGAACAAAGCTTGCAACTGCCACCACCATCTCGGACAGCAAGTCACAGTCGTCATGGAAACATTCACAGAGGAAAACCTTGAAAACCTACTGGTTTATTTTGGCAACTCCGGTGGCGCCAATGTTGGCGAAAAGAGAAAGCGGTGGTGAGCAGGCTTAGAAACCTGCCTGTTTTCTGCGCGCGCGCTCTTTAGTGCTGCTTTTGCGAACGACAGTCATCACTATTATCAGGGTCTCTGACACTGTTTCCTTCCCACCCCCTTTCAGCGTTTGATTCTGTCCGCCGTCTACATGTTCGCGCAAAAACCAATCGAAATGAATGAAGTTTGTTCTTCAACTCGTCGAAAAATACCCGCTTCTTTTGCTCTCTTTTTCTTGAGCCACTTGTTTGGAACGTTTGTAAATGTGTAATCCTAAAGCAATTGATTCATGGAGGGAAAAGGAATCAGAAATGCCATCAAAAATATACTATTTTTTCTCTCTTAGTGTACTTGGATCCATCTAGTTTAGCGAACGATAGAGAACACTTTTGTTTTTCTTCATCAAATGAACCTACGAATTATTTCTGAGAGCTGCAGTACGCTGACCTGAAGCGGGATCCTCTCCGGGGAGTTATTGATTGCAGTGATAATGAAACAACGAATGTCCTGAACTATAACGAGCACATAAAAATACTTCATCGGAAAGGGTCAGAAATTCATGGAAATGAAGCTTTTGCCAGTTTTGTCTTATTTAGTGACTCATTGAATTAATTCAACATTTTATGAATGATAGATCACAGCGAATAGAGAGAGTGTGCGATTTTTTCATATATGTGAAGGCCAAGTGTGGACCACCATTTGAGTAATCGGTGTGCTGTTGCAATACATTGGAGATAATGGCGTAGAAGGACAATGGGAAGATGATCATGGAAGGGGACATTCCTTGAAAGCAATATGACGATATGACATCCTTTGAGGAAAGCTAAATCAGGGATTGACTGACGGCTGCGTGGAAGAAAACAACGGTGGAAATGAAGCGAAGACACATGGGCTGAGCGAATGAGAACAAAGGATTCTAGCGTTCCCGTTTTGCAAATTCAACTTGAATGACTGCTAAATTGAGATTTACAAGTCCTTTCATCGATTCATCAAACAATTCGCACTCGAATTAATTGTCGTAAAATTACTGTCGAAAGACGGAGGTTGAACGACTTGTAGTTACATTCTTCAAATGTGGTCATGAAGATGTCGAATTCACTGCGAGAAGTTGTCAATGCTCGCACAGCGAAGACTTTCGGGAAACGATTGACGCTACTTCCCTATATAATGAGTGACATCTTGAACCTTTGACACCAGAATATCCTTGACGCCTCCTTCGTAAACCTCTGATCTTCCTCCAACGTGCTGAAAGGTGGAGGGACCGGTCCTCGAAAGCTATCAGCGTAGTAGGCAATATGCTAAACTGAGACCGGATGTGAACGAATAGCCGTAGCGGATCTACTTGCATTGTTTTCGTCGTTGACTTATCAATTCAAGCAGGCACTTTTGCGCAAAGTTTCGTAAACGTTGTGCATCGCTTCTTGCGATGTATTGAAAGGAAGGTGAGTTGTACATTGTGTAATCGAACGGAAGAAATTGGACTGAAGCTAGAGCGCTTAAAGGAAGCGGAGCGACTAGACCAATCGCTGAGAAATGTCGTCCAAAGAGGTCTGATGGATGAGTTTGCCATTTCCGACGACCTTCGATGCTATCAAGAATTCTCTGAAAATTTGTCGCGCAGAGCTGGCCTTCTTTGTCATCATTTGTTTACACGGTGGAGGGACCATTTGCTTTTAATGTGCGCATCTGTGCGTACTCTGAAGCTGCTATGAAGGCACAAGGATCTTCGGTTAGGGGTGATCCATTGGAGAGATCAGGTTTCTTTAACAACAAAGTCGTGTATGGAACATACGTTCAATTATTCGTGGGAATTATTTTTGTTGGAAAACCTCACTCGCTCTTGCAGATTATCGGAGACACAGCTTCTGTCAGCTGCAGGAGTCTTTATCTGAGAATGGAAGGGCGAAAACTGCAGCAGCTATCAGCCATTGCATTAAAATTTCCCGGGGAAATACCCTCCGTTCACTACCTCCTTGGCATGGGAACGATGCAAATGTCCCAGGAAAAGGACGCTGGTCAGGTCGGATGATACGATTGCAGCTCAATTTTCAAATATTGCAGAACGCAGGATTTGTACTGATTGCATCGGAAAAATCACATGTAGTGCAGGATTTTCCGATATTAATGCGAACGATTACCGATAGCAGGTGGCATCGACGTGGAGCTGTATCAGCTGCAATCCCATACCTCCTGCAACGCATTTCTTGCAGCGACAGACACGATATGAGGTATGCTTTCCTGGAAGAACTCTGGAAATTGAACGAAATTGCGATCGCTGGTCTAACAAAAAGAGTATAATTGTTTTTCGATTATGGAAAGGTCATCAAAGAACAGAAAGTGAGAAAAGGAGATCTGCGTTAGGGATGATGGTGCAACTCTTCAGCAACTTTGCATGAGAATAGGAAAGATCTACTGAAACGTTTTCAATACTGAGATCGGAAATATAGCAATGAATTTCTGATCCTCTTGCAAAGACTGGCAATACTACAGCGACCATTGCAGCTGCAACGAAAACAAAGTCTTAGAATTGAAGAAAATTACCGAAGCTATTAGGGGATTGTAGTGAACAAAACAGTCTCGTTACAGATGTATGCGTTAACTGAGTATCGTCGCTTCAAGGCGAAAACAGCCCACGATTGCAGCACCAAAAGACGAAACGAAGGAAATCACTGACTATCCATCACATTTTGTAAGAAAAACCGTGACAAGAATGCACTTCCAGTACATTGTGTACTCACGGCAGTTTCCGGATAAAAAATCAGCGATGGCAGGAAGTCCTACAGCTGAATGCAGGCATCCCATCACTGTGATTAAACTTGTTTGTATCTAAATAATGCAGGACCACATTAGCAGTACTCAACAATTCAGCGCCTCTGAAGAGATACGGAACTGTTCTACACTGGTACGACGCGTCCTGATGTCCCACGAACGGATTGATGTCTTGAAGATGCCTCGGTTCAGCGCCGCTGACTTCAGAACATGAGATTTTGAATCAGCAGGAGTATCGCGTCATCTTTAAGAACAGACATCGCGAAACACTAGTTTGGAAATATTTGGAAATATTGCCTGGCTTCCTAAAGTTGCAAGCGTGCCCATGTTGGACTCAGTAAGGGCTTTTCACCATCAAAATTTGACCTCCATGTGTGCCCTTGAAGGCGCTTTACTTCTTCTCGAGCAGGCAACAAACGCTCAGCTAGCTGTTAGTCCTTCGTCCACGTCTATGAGGTGGCTGACGACAAATGGCATCGATGATGTGATTGGATTCGTTTTCATTTCATGACAAGATTTTGTAATGCCTTCTTGTATTCGCAATAATGGTCCACATCATACGGCATCAGCAAGTGTTGGATGATTTGCTTGCAATTTTATACTCATTAATTTGCATGAATTGCAGTTCTTGAGACCTCAATGCAACACAGTTCAACAGAATAAAAATGAATGAAA
>JAARMF010000653.1:54239-66977 GCA_022844705.1 Toxascaris leonina | reverse complement strand
GCCGCCCACATAAAGAAAGTTGATATCGAAAAAGTATATCTTATGGGTTTCGGTGATTTCTCCAAAATCGATAATCCATATGTGGCCTCATAAGAGGAGGGGAAAGGCAATAGTAATTTATCAAGAGTTTACAGCTATAACTCACATTCAACTCATCCATAACGGATCGACGATAACATGTGATCATAGGACTGACATCAAAATAATGCGCCAGTATGGCTGGTGATTTGAATGAACGTCGTGCGTATGCAGCACTGGCTTTTATATACGTCCTGCATTGAAAAGATTTCTTCAAAGAATTTACATATACGGAGTGATGTTTCCCGGAATCTCCATAAATGGCATCTCTCAATCATAAAGGTAAGGATTTTGGCTCAAAAGCATTAACAGAGCTCTTCAATAACAATCATCATTTGCAATTTCTCTTATTGAACATCACAGAAGAAACGTTGTTGCAGAGGACTCGTCATTTGAAATGCCACCGAGACAAATAACACTTTTCAGCTGATTTTATTTGTTCAACAAACTCAAAAACTCGAATTTGTCTTCTTGAAACAAGTCGAAAAACAAAAAATCAAAGGTTTTTACCCACAAGAAGGGGGTGGGCGAACATTCTCAGCCACTTCTTGGTCGTAACGAAGGTTCTGATTTGTTCACTTTCGTATGTTTCTGGCATGCGATGAATTCTCGATTCACCATTTCGTTGTTACAGCTTCCCGGCAATAAACAATAAATAGAGATAAATGAAGACAAAGGCGGAGGAAAATGATGTCAAATTTTGCTTCCCTACTCTACCAAATGAATGAGTATTTTTTTTTTTTTTGGTTTATAAGAAAAATTCGTGTACCTGGAAGAAATCTAATCGAATCCACAAGGTGATATTCTTGGTGGTCGAGTGATATGCGAATACACTTCATGCATAATCCATATACACGTAGCTCAATTCTCATCCCATCTTGCGTCTAATTTTATACAGCCGCTTGCATGGAATTGATTGTGAAGAAAGGGCTGATAAGAGGTGAGAGAGCACGAATCCTTTTGGGTTGGTCCCAGGTGCAACTAGCTCGAGCAGTAATTGTGAAAATTTCTTCCAGTACATTTTGCAGGCACAGCAAAACAATTTAGTCCCAAGTGCATGCACAACTGTTGCATTAAAAAGTACTCTTTAAAAACAATCACCATGTAAGATGTGGGGGAGCGCAAAATCAGCGTACGTCAAAGGGCCAACACTGTCAAAACATATTATTTAATGCAGCAACAGAAAAATTCAACTAAATTTACAGCGTCGATTTGGACAAGCACCGTCCATCTCTCTGATGGCCATCTGCTAACAAGGGCGTAATGCTGATCGACCGTTAAAAGCCGTCATTTCTCACTCACTACAGCAAACATCCTGGAATTGCGCTTCACATTTAAACTATCAATGCGAATATAGCTTGTAGAGAAATCCGAGTGGCGGTGAACCTCAGCAGCATGCTTCAGCAGTTCAGAATGCTTCATTCTCTGCCTCCCCTTTTCCCAATCCCCCTCCCCCACTCTTGCTTAAATTTCTGCACAAAGGGCTTCATTAAGGTACAGAGATAAGCGTAGTGCTGCATGCTGGTTGAAATACAGCGTTGCGATTTAACGTTGCAGTTGCTTATAGGCATGAAACCTGGTATCATACATTAAACCACTTTACATAACAACAGGGTGTTCCGTTCGTGAGCGATTGCGTTCGGTTCGCTCTGTCATAGTGGTTGTTGTAAATTTNCGTGAGCGATTGCGTTCGGTTCGCTCTGTCATAGTGGTTGTTGTGAATTTGTCGGCGAAGCACTGTGCTGCACCAGATTGACGCAGTGATATCATGGTGGGTCAGCGACGTTTGAAGGAGGGTGCATCAGGCCGATCAACCGACAATGGCAGCACGCAAATTAACCCACCCGGATCGCCGAAAACCGAACTCGCTAATCGCAATCTGTCTTCAACAAAAGCGAAAGGTGTCGTGAACAATTCCGAGATGCCAAAAAGTATCGCGTGTCATCCCAAGGTCTCTCAAGTTATTGACGAAGCACTCAAGGTAAAGATAGCGAAGATGGTAAATGAGGCAGTGATGGCTGCCTTAAGTGGTATCGTCGAACATCTTACGATGGCTTTCACAAAGGCGCTGCAGCCTATCATGCTTACTTTGTCTGGTATCGTCAACGATCTCGCCAAGGTCACAACTGGAACAACAACGTCACCCGCTGCTGGTGAACAATCATTACATGTCGTCCCGTCATCAAAAAGTCATATTATTCCTTCTGAAGTCGTCGTTTTGGGATTGGCGGAGCAATCCGAGCATCCGCCACATGAGCGTCGAGAAGCGGACAAGGAAGCTATCGTTCGAATATTGGACGAGCTAGACGTAGACGCTGTTCCTACTCAGATTTACCGAATGGGAGCATATAAGGGCGGACGTCAACGACCGATCAAAGTAGCCTTTGACAGTTCTCATGATCCCATCCAAATTTTCCAAATCCGCACAAATTGAAAACCAATGACAAAATCTGTTTATGTGCGTCCATCTTATTGCTCTGAGTTGCGTGCGGAGTTGCGTGAGGCCCGCAAAAGTGATCCTACTGCAGTCATATACCGTGGAAGGGTGATGAGTAGAAGTGAGATCCCCAAAAATAGCGGGAATGGCTCGACAGCGAAAGAAGAGGTGGGGATATGTCAGAGTCCAAATTTTCGACAACAGCTTTCGGCTCCGCACGTGTCTCGCCCTCTCTCGCCCTTCTCCATCACCCCCAATTAAGCGAATTCCGCTTAGAGTCGTCTTCATCAACAAACAATTTCTTGAAATGCATGTACTTTAATGCGCGCTCTATAAAGAATAAATTGAGCTCTTTCAATGCTCTGCTTGAATCCGAAGCTCCGATTATTGTTGCCTTAAGCGAAACGTGGCTAAATGAAGACGACTCTGACTCTTTGTTGAGTCTCAATTCCTTGTACAGTGTGCACAGATGTGACCGGATCAATGGAACTATGGGTGATGGTGTGGCCATTTTCGCAAAGAAGGAAATTCTTATGCGAGCGTAGTATCAAAGGCATTTGAATGTTTTTGCGAGGCTTTGTGCGTAGACTACATTAGCAGAAACGGTTTCTGCTTTCGCTTAATTGCAGTTTATCGACGGCCTGGTGTGAGCACGGAAGAATCTGCTGAATTACTCGAGAAAATTTCTGAATGGTGCGCACTGGAATATCCTTCGGTTGTTATTGGTGATTTCAATTACTCGCTGATCCCCAAGGAGCCTGACGTGCACTCGACAAGGGCATTTGATCGTTTTCTTATGAATTCCGGCCTTCTGAATCTAATCTCCAACCCTACCCATGGCACGTACACGCTGGACCTTCTTTTATGCAACGACCGCATATTGATTTCGAAATGGGAAGTCCTTCCAAACTTTTCTACTAGCGATCATTGTAGTATCTATTTCGAAGTTGTCTGCGAAAGAAGCATTTCTTCGACCTATCCTCCTTTTGACTTTCGTAGAACTGACTGGGAGAAGGTCAATTCAATGCTTTTAAATCTTGATTGGGATAGCTATTTCGACAACTGCTATAATATTGACGAAATCCATGAGAGCTTTCTATCATTTGTACATCTTGTGATTGAAAGCTGCACACCTCTGCGAAGGAACCGGGTGATGCCAAAAGATATCCTCCCCACTTGCAGGGCTTGGCTGCCAAAAAGCATTTTCTTTGGCGCGACCACTTTCTTCCTGGGGGGGGGGGGGGCTAGCAGCTTTTGACAAATGTGCAAAGGACTTTGAGAAAGAGTGCTCAAAGTTTGCAAAAAACCGAGAAAAGCGCCTCATATGCTCTGGCAACAAAAAATCATTCTTTAAGCATATGAATGGGAAACTCAGCACTCGAACAGATATTTGTGCTTGGAAAACTAAAAATAACTTGATCATCACCACTGACCGGGAAAAATGTGAAATGTTTGCAAATTACTTTACTGAAGTATTCACCACTGATGATAACGAGGCACCTGTCTGTCCTATAAGATGCGATAAAAAATTATATTGGGTTTCTCTTGGCTGTGATGTGGTCAGCGCAGCTATTAGAAAGCTCAGCGATAAGATCTCCTTGACCCCAGACTCGGTACCTTCATACTTTATAAAGCGACCCTCTGGAGGTTTATGTTACCCACTTTTTGATATATTCAAACACACTTTGTTCAGTGGTTCTCTACCATCGAAATGGAAGACGTTATTGTGACGTCTTCATTCAAAAATGGTTCAGCTAACAGCATGCAAACTTATCGCCCCATCAGCCTAACTTCATCAATATGTAAAGTCTCGGAAATTATCGTTAAAGAAAATATTTTGTCCCATTTCGATTCAAAAGCAATCGATTAGTTCTGCTTAGTATGGATTTCTGCCTAGAAAGTCCACGCTGTCGCTGCTGACATCTTGCTTTCATGACTGGCACTCCGCGGTAAACAAAAACCAGCAAGTTGAGGTGGTCTACAGTGATTATGCTAAAGCCTCTGATACCGTCTGCCACCAAAAACTCAATTAAACTTAAAGATTATGGGATATGTGGTGAAATTTTGGAATTGCTAAGATCTTTTTTATCACAACGAGAGTTTGTGGTAAAAATTGGTGAATGCTGTTCACAGCCTCGCATTATTACTAGCAGAGTTCCACAAGGGAGCATACTTGGCCCTTTACTCTTTCTTATTTATGTAAATGATGGTTTGTCGAGTGCATGCAGGCTGTTTGCGGACGACCTTAAGATTTGTTGCTCACTTAGCAACCCTGCTGCGGACTATTAAGAGCTTCAGAAAGACCTTATATATCTATAACGTTGGTCGCAAACTTGGTAATTGCGCATATCGGAAGAAAAAAGCATTTTTCTTCATTTGAACTTTCATCATGATTGCCCTCTACGTCTAAACGGGAGTGAGCTTTGCGCGCAAGAGGTTATCAAAGACTTGGGTCTGCATGTCACTTAAAACTTTAAATGGACTTTTCACTGTAGGGAAGTAGCAAAAAAAGCATCACGAGAGGCTATTTGTATACTGCGTTCGCTAGAACACTCGTGCATTTGAACACTACACGCTTGCTTTTATTGCTTTTATTGTCTATTGCCGCCCTTTTCTCGAATACTGCACTCAGATATGGTCACCTTGCACTGATGAAGACGCTGAAGTGATTGAAAGCGTGCAGAGGCGATACACATGACCTGCTTTTCGCAAGGCCTTTCCTGATTCTGTTATTCCTTCCTATCCCGAAAGATTACAGATTCTCGACCTGAAAAGTCTAAAGTACCGACGACGTGAACTTGATCTCCACTTGTGCTTTAAGATAGTGAATGGCTGCTGCGATGTCCCGTTCGATAGCATCTTTGCATATACCCCATTCAACATACGCTCACGATTTCATCGTTTTCAGCTACAACGTAGATTCTCGACCAAAACGGGTATATTAAGCTCGTTTTCTTTCCGAGCCATTCGCGTATGGAATCAACTACCAGCTGACATTGTGGAAGCTAGTAATCTCACTGCTTTAAAGCGAAATTAGCCCAGTTTGACTTATCGTCCTTGAGGGGAGTAGACGGCCGGCCAGTATGCTGTTAATATGTGTATCATCTCGTTTCAGCCTTTTGTCAGCACTATCACATTCGTGATACTTTAATGCTTTTATTCTGAATATCGTCAGTTTCTCCACGTACTATTGTATGTTTCCTTATGGTTAAATGAAGCAATTTGAATGAATGAATGAATTAAATGTCGATTCGAAAGCCGGGTATGACGTGCAAAGCTTGCAATGTTTCCAACATTTGAAGCCGAACTCGAACGTGCGAAACTTATAAAATTTCGGACTTTCCAAACGAAAATCAAAACAATAATGATATTCCCAACTCTTGGAAGTGCAATTCAGAGTGTAAATGGAGCTATATTTGATGAGTCCTTTATATGGAGAAACATTATGTACAACACAATCAGTGGCACGTGAACAATTTGTACGTTGGACACTTCAATTTTTAGTGGTTTGCTGCCCATTTTCAGCCGTTTCGTTGCAGATAGAACAAGGCAGCCGAAAGAATTCGACGCTTGTTTCCTCCTTATGTGCAACTGAGATATAAGAAGATGGAATTATTGCTCTGAAATATCTCTACTGTGATGCGATAATATTGGAAAAATAAACGATTGACACCGATTAGTCGCCAAAGTATATTTCACAAGCACCTTTGAAATTTATGAATGGCAAGGCAGCTGCCAAACACTGATAGCAATTGAATGTATTTGGTGAGAGAATTTTGCATCTGTAACGTGCATTATAATGCGTTTCTATTTCTGTAAATGCGAATGTATTTGTCAGTCTATACAGTCCTATGCAAACTCTTAATTTGGTCACCGATTTATTAGCGAATTATATTTGTAAATCATAGGTGCACAAGTGTGCGCAAAAATTTGCGCGTATTTTATGAGTTGGGTCGCATTTTGGTTACGTTACGTTTGACGGCCTTTTGGAGTAGAAAAGATGGAGAAGCATCTGGCCTCAGCATATGCACTTTCGTATTCCAGCTTGCCACGCCATCTAATCTCGCAAATTCCCTCTATAGAGTAAAACCGTTGGAATAATCTATTCGTATCATAACTGATTTGATCATTAATACAAATGTGCAAAAAAACCGTTTTTACGACTGTTCTGGGAGATGCCCGCGCACTGACTCATTTCGGGTTAGTGCACGGTTTTCATTGCTTCACCGTTTGGGTGTTATGGAACCCAGTCGATGCTGTGTTCGAGTGTGAAAGATCCTATGAAAATTTGTGGCCATCCACTTGTAAACTTAGCTCGGCAGTGCCGTCACTATGCAACGCTTAAACAGTGACCAAGCCACCTGAAATCCGACTCGGCGCTTGCAAAATTCATGCAATTTTTTCCACCTGCAGGTGTCTACAGTTCTCCTACGTATCAATTGCTCGGCTCTACAAGGCTCATTCTGGAATCGGCCATGTAAATCAGCATTCTCTGCTACCAAGTAATCCAACTCCGCAAACATGCTGAATTTATAGAAATTTTCCCGTGAAAAAAAAAGAAATAACCATCACCGTAAGCTTCTTCATCCTGTTGTTGTGCCGTTTCATCCAGTGCTCTCCGTTTATCCACGAAATAGTGTCCACTGACCAGCTTTGATTGCAGGCATGCCGACGGCAATCTGTAACAAAGTCGCTAATGGCCAACTATGGAAAATTTCTTTGAATGTAACTTCAACATTGCTCACTCTAATGCAAATAAAACTTATTAATATATTATTCCGGACGGACAATTCGCTGAATAACCAACCATGCGAATAACAGTTGCACATGCGACTTCGGTTGGTGTGACAGCCAAATAAACAATGCTGTAACATGGATTAAGATGTGTATATAACTATTTTGATGATGGGTGAATAGTGGCGAGTAACTTGTGGACTGCAGCCGACTTTGAGGCATAACGCACAAGTTGTAGAGTACAAAAATCAAGATCGTGACGCTTCGTCGTTTGCTTCGTTGTTACCACAGCAATAGTCAACGTGTCAATAAGAAGTACTACCTGCATATCTATATGTGGCGAACGAACTCATGTGTTTAACAGAAACTGGCGATTTCTATTTCGCTCATGAACTTTATAGCTACCATTCTCTGACTAATATTCATAGTTACATTGTGTACACATACCTCAGCAATCAAAAGCCGAATCACTGAAATAATTTTGCTTCATTCCCCTGTTGATCCTTTAGTAACTGAAGCAGAAACATTAATTACTACACAGAACCATTTTTAAGAGAAGCAAAATGCGTGTCACAGAATTTGCGGCTATAACTGCTGTTCTTTTGCGCATAGTCAGTGCCCACACCACATAATAAACAACTGGAAAAGCACATCGAAGGGGTCGGCGCAATATGCGTTTTTTGCATTCGCACTCCTTGCAAAGCGCAAAAAGCGGCTGCAATTGGTAAACAACAACTATACCTCTTTAATTCCGCAAATGGTGTCTTTGCAGGGCAGATTCTTGAATTACTGGGTATATAAGTACTGCTTGAAGTGCTCCTCATATTCTGAAATTCTGAAACTAAGCGGCAGCTTTTTATTAAATATCAGATGGTTTGTAAGAACCCTGCCGAACATTGCTACTACTAGTTTAGGGCCTTCATGCACTGAAGCGTGAAATGCGCATGATTGTGGTGGTGCTTTTATTTTTGAATGAAGTATTTTCTACTCACATGCTTGATTATGTGATTGCGTGGAGTCCTAAAAGTCCTAAAAGTTATGAAGTCCTAAAAGAAGGGTGCTGTGGTCTTTTAGTTTTAATGGATGGTGGCTGACCATTTTTTGCACATAGCCTAGTCATCCTATCGTGATGGTGAGCTCCTATCCGTATGCGCTTCATCATTCGATGTAGCCGTCGTCAAGTTACACTGGTGAGCCGGCATTGATCATGTATGGTATAAATCACTGAGAATAATAAACTAGGGAAAATAAAATTTGATGGATACTAGTGGTCGCAGATTACTCCACCCACTGCATTTGCAGCACTGCCCGAAGTGGTATACTATATAACGCTACACAATGAGTGATTTTCAAGCCATTGGAGTAACGAAAACGTTTGTAAAAAATAGATCGAGACGCCGAATAGAAAAATCCACCTGAACCGCCATCTGAGGACACCCTCAGAAGCATAATAATGTCTTTAAAAAGTTGGCGAATTTCTGAAAGCCAAAATGCCACAGTAATCACAAAATGAGCCATATAAACAGCAGTATCAACGAAGTGAAGCGAGAGGGCATTCGCATATGAATAGCATTTAAACACCCTCGTTCACACATCTACAGAATAGAAAAATAAAATAAAACTCTAGACTATAAATTGTAGGCTTTCAACGCCGACATTTACAGCACAGAATAAGCTGAAATCCTCCTAGGAACAGTATCGAGACATTCGAGTGCAGGTGGCACCAAGGCTCGACCATCCTCCGATAATCCTAAGAACGCCATGTGCACGGACATCGACTATCGTTGAGGGCTTCTCCTAACTCACCAGCCAGCCCTATTGCACTGAATTTGCGCTAAAGCTGGATCGCTTATATTCCAGCGACGACAGAAACCTTTGCTCTTTCGTGACCTCATGCTGGAGAGACTTTTCAGCCTGTGGTTCCCGGAAACTGGTTCTCTACTCTCTCTTCCCCTCCTCTTTCAACTCTAGCACAGATAACTCTTGTGTTAAGCGATGTCATAAACGCTGATTCGCTACTATGTATTATCGACCATATTAGGCTTAGGAAACTGAACCATTGACGCACGTGGAAGTGCCTCGCTTTTGGAAAGTACGGCTCGTAACTGCACAGTCGACTGGACTATTTATGTTTCTACAGTACTTCAGAGCTATCTGAAATAGCTGGATTTAATTAAAAATAATCTAGTGGGCTGCAATATTGCTGTCATTTGCACGAGCAGTGTATATTGAATGATGTGGTACAGGAATGCTGGTTCTCGGGGGTGTGCTTCGGTCTGATTTGCGAAGCGGGTGGTAGATGCTGGTTCCTGAGCAATGCGGTGCATGCTGATTCGTGAGCGAGACTGTCCATCCGCGCCATTATGTCGATTTACATATCCATAATGAAGTTTTCTGAACAGAAAGGATTTCATTCACCGCACGCAAGTAAACGTGAAGAAATTTGCCATCACAAAGACAAATGCATACCTTCTTCTGCGATGAACTCCTTCTCGATGTCGCTTTTGAAGGTGACCATTTGTCGCCAACGCCAAAGTGGTCAATGGCCTTGAAGCGAGTTCGACGATGCACCTCTTTGACGTCGAAAAATTCCCAAAACGAGCAAAATTTCACTGCATGGATAGTGCTGTCTTAGTGTCTATAAAATGTGCCTACTGCTTTCCCCAGAAAGTGAAATCCACAGAGTTGTGAAGTTCGACAGACGGAGTCAGTTCGATTGGTCGAATAGTGGAGGATACTCGCTTTTGAGTTGAACGGCGAAATCTTGATTCGCGAAAATCATGTGAATTACAGATTGATAGGGATCACAAAACTATGATTATTAAATAAAGAGAGCTCTGAAGGAAAAAAAGTGTGGCTGAAATTGGATGCGTTTCTTCGGCCCCAATTCGGTGCATAGAATAACGTGATCAAGCCAAGCCCGAGAGGGACCCCTCCTCGGAAGGAAGCGGAGAGGAGAACGGAGAGGAGAGAATCGAACGATGAGAGCAGGGCAACATGTGGCTGTATTCTAAAATCGGCAACTCTTGTGCCTTCTGCCCCTCACTGAATTCCTTCTGCCGAGTCAGCTCATCTCTTTTTAATATGCCTGTCGCGCTGTGGTAGCGCTTTCCCCTCGAGCGCGACGCATCAATATCCTCTCATTTCACCAGACAATGGCAGGGTAGAGGGCTCCGTCTGCGTTATCCTCCCTCCCAGAATGTATAAGCTCAGAACGCTCTTCTTGGTGATAGGTTTTATAGCAGCATATTTCTTTCCATTTCTGTTGAGAGCGTTATTCAAATCACTTTTCGCACAGAGGAAAGACAACGTGAAATGCGTTGAAGTGAAAGAGTTTACTCCTCTGAATACAGGTAAACCTGTGAATTGGTAGGTCGATATCGGGAATATGATTATGGGAAGTGGGAGAGTGAGAGCTTCTTAAAGCAGAAATGCTGTGGAAGAGTGACACGTAACAGATATCTTGCAAATTGGAAGAGAAATCACCAGAGAGCGTGGAGGCGAGATAGGCAGATATAGTATCACGCGTTATCACACACAACTCACCTAATCAATCAGATGAACAAAGATAGGAGAAACTTTTCAGCGCACCTACGAAATCTGCCGGCTATAAAAGCTCTGAAATACGCTTTTTCCGTTGTGCTTGACTCCAGAAGAGCAAGTTCGACCTGTGAATTATATGATGCCCTCTGATGTCAGCACAAATAAAAAGCGATCATCCGGCTATAAGTCCCAGGCTCCATCGTTGTAAAATTTGGAGCTCGCCATTTCAAGGAACAAAATGGGCAGGGAGAAAAGCAAATATCTGGTATAAGCCTGCTGTTTCATAATGCACTTCTTGACAAATTAACAAAAGCGAATTGTGGCGGTCTTTCTTCAGATTTTTTAAGCTATATCAGAAAAGCTAGAGTACACTCAAACTGCACCTACATCTACACCAATCAGGCCATCCTGCTCTGCAGATACTTAAATGTGGTCATTCAGTAAAGGTGGCGGCTGCTTGTAGAACGATCTCTGCACACAGTCGACATTTCAAAATACTCCTCTTCGAATTTCGCACCACAAATTCCGTTGGTTATAGTTTGAGAGGAGGCAGCATAAAGGGCGCAGCAATGTGCGCATAATATGGCATTACTCTGACGATTCCGTGCAGAAGTGCCTTAAAATGCAAAGAAGATTTGCAGGTGGATAAAGCAGCACCGTGGTAATTTAAAGCTTCAGTTTCTCAACTGGTGTATGAAGGACACAGCCCCTTGGCTCAGCATGCTCAGGTATTCTCATATGAGAAGCTATTAAGCTGCAACAGCCAAACAAATCATTTAGTACGGCTCCACATCATCTCTCGTGAATCTTCTCGATGCTATAACGTCTACTAGCCTATGGAAGCAAGCTCTCCGCAATAAAATCTCAGATGAAATTCATCGTGGTTTCACGAATTATCTGATTTTACTTGAGTTGTAGTGAGAAATCGCTCCTTTACGTTCCCTTCTCGTGGCAGTGTTTGCGAGTGTGTGCCTGCAGTTGCAGATCGCACAGCTTTCGGTGCGGATGCAGCTGACGACGCCGTTTCATCGATCCTTAGGGTGTCTCTAGCGAAGCAAGCATTCCTGAAGCGGAAAACAAAAATGAAATTCGTTTAGGCCACCTTCTGTTACATAACAAAGTGCCTTTTCAGCGCATATGATCTCACCACTTTATCGCTTATACCTTGGAGGACACACTACCTTGTAAACGCCTTGAAATAAAGAAAAGGAAAGACAACACAACGGATATACGTAAATCCTAGAAGCAGCAATTTGTAAGTAGAGTATGGTTGTGGTGAAACCAACTATAGTATGGTTCAGAAGGCAAACGGTCACCAGTTCAAACCTCGCCTGGCATAATATTTGTACATGTCATCAAACAACGTAACATTGGAAACGAACGTTTTCTTAGCTCTCAATTCAACGAAGCTCTCAAAACTTTGTTATACTTGAGCTGCTAGCCCTCGATTTGATTAACCCTATTGTTATATTTCGCCTCAATTCATTTATAACGATCGCCTAATCAAGATCACGAAAAAGGACGAAGGCAAATACTAAAAATTTGTAGCACACTGTCTCGCAGAAATTTTCACTCTAGACTTAAAACACTAGGCCACATTCCTTCTTCAACCGAAATTATTTGAAACATCGTCCTCCTTCCGTAAGCCAAGCCTGACACAGCAGTAATCTGGTCATTCGATACCACAGATCTTGTCCGGATTTCAGAGTTTCGTTGATAATTTCGCATCGAACTTTGCATGTGGAATGATGATGCTGTGCAATTTTCGATGAAAGTGTTATTGGCACTATGCAAAGTCTTACGGCAAATGAGGCTATTGAGCTGCTTGAAAATAACAAACTTATATTATTAAAGAGATATCAGCGGTAGCAAATGGAAGACAGTTTTATTTATATATTTCGAATTTTGCGCAAGAGAGCTTTAGAGACGGTGCGCTCTATCCCCCC
>JAARMF010000653.1:26207-54112 GCA_022844705.1 Toxascaris leonina | reverse complement strand
CGCCCCCCCCCCCCCCCCCCCCCCCCGTGAATTCATTTTGAAGATCTCCTATTGTCGGTCCCATCAGCAACTGGCTTCCAGTCAATCGAATGCTTGAACGCTTTTTCAGATCAACACAGTCATTGCTTCACTGCTGAGACTACTTCAGCTTGTAATAGAGATGAAGTAATCACATTGCTTGAATACATCTATTAATTGAAAGTTCGAAGGAGTAAGTGAATGTCGTAATCAATAAACAATGAGACTGAATGATTGCAACGCAATTATNGAATGTCGTAATCAATAAACAATGAGACTGAGTGATTGCAACGCAATTATACCTTACAAGCACTTTCTCGTTTGTTTTCACTCTATCTCTCTCAGATAATACTAATCATTTCCGATTGTCGTGTGAAAAATCGAATGGATTTTCTCAGACGCACGATTGCACAAAGATTCAAAGACGAGACTGCTACCAACAACGATGTTTTATTAGCAAAACGTAATTTAACTAGCAGCGTAACGGAATATTGTCACTGATGTACTGATGGGAAAGGAGAAGGAATCGATGCAGTCACAATGTAGTAAAATGTGGATAGACGAGCTGTACATGAAACGTTTTCATTATGCGCTGAATTTTCGAGAAGACATTCTCACCGTGTATCCAAATAATGCAAAATTTGTTTAATTTTCCGTTCATAAAGGAAATTTTCCTTCAATTCAAAGTTGGAACCTCTTTAATAACACCCTTCTCTTCGATGAGCGCCCTCCTATCAGGATTAAACCCTTCCCGTTCTCTCGCATTGTCATCATTCAGAAACATTCAACTCAAAATATAAAAAACCAATTGCGAACATGCTTCGAGCAAGTATAAGATGTGAAATCGATTGCAGGGGTCGAATGCCAATCTTCGGAATGTTTTCTAACAGAGATAGCCTTATGAACAAAGTTGAGCCCAACCGAAAATGAAAGGGAATGGGAACTGTTCAGTCTATTCTTCGCAGCCACTCCTCTTGCAATAACACCTCGACACCGCTTCTACTAGTAAAATCAATGCGCGTCATGGTTTCGATTGATCACAGCAGAGCACTGTTAAAGCATAGATAACTGAATGTTGGCAACGAAAGCCACGCTAGTAGATGAAAGAGAGAAAAGAGAACGCTTTTGCAACGGCGATCGGTCTCTTCCAGCAATACTCGTTTTGGTTGGTGGTCGTTCCATAAAAGGGCACGCTCTGCATGCGCCTTTCATAAGCTTCGATTACATTACTTAATTTGGACAGAGATCCTGCCGACGGTTGTGCTGTTAACCCGTCCGATATTGTGTCTGTCATGGAAGCATCTTGCATCCAACTGTTCACACCTGGAATTCGATTCGAAGCCTGAACAAATTTTATAATCGTATTAATAAGTGTTATTAATGAAAAAACGACGATTTTCCATACGTTTTGGAATATTATCTGTGATAGCTCTGATAGATTTCTCATAAATCAAAGATTGTGACTGCAGATGTGTGGATCGAACAGTAAATCGTCGATGTTGCGAAATCATTTCCTCTGTTGTGACATTTGCGGGAATTGATGAGTTGATCGTACTGTATCAAAGATCGATTTAAGGGCTCAAATTTGGTGATCCGTATGCATGTGGAGCCAATTTGTACAAGGCTAAGAAGTAGCTTACTATGCCATGTGAAGAGTGACTCAAATAAGTGTGCAACCATCATCTCAATATTACAAGAGTGGCAGAGGTGTTGAAATTAACTATAGCCTTTATTTCATGCCTGCCCATCATAGCGCTCAGCCTAAGGAAATCTTCCCCAAATATGCCTGTCCCAGTCTGTTTCAGTTCCAGTTAGATGGGAAGTATTTCTGTAATGAGTCAACTTTTCCACTGGTGGTCATTACTTCAACAAAATAAAGGCTAGAGGCCTCGATCCAGAAAAGACTGGAGCAAAACCACTGGCGTTTGAGAATTTCTCAAAGACTTGAAAAAAGTTTTATGGAGTTCAGTTTATTATAGGTCCTGAACTATCTAAGCATTTTTCTCGCCGGTTTGATTGTGTGACAATTGAGTGCAATGGTTTTATCAGGGGGAGAGTGCAGAAGGAGGAGGGTTCGTGGAGGAGTTTTAAGGTAGAACACCGTTATCTAAAAGGGAAGTTGCTTAGTGAGGGTGTGATTCAATAAAAATGTTTCGATAGATTGCTCACCACTCCAGTGGCTTACAGGCTGGGAATCAATTGGCGCAATAAAGTCGTATTCGTTGTTTGTAATGCCATAATTGGACTCTGAAATCACTATAGCAAACGGCATTCGCAGTGGCATAATGCTTGCAACTGGTCAATGTTTCCGTTCAATACTCAGCACTGCATGGTCACATGATTTTTGTTTTTGGGGGCAGAAAGGCGAATTTGCATATTCAGATTTCTGTGAGCACATGCTTCGACACCTAGCACGGAGATGAAAATCGAGAGGCGTTGCGCTTGCAGGTTTCCTTGTTTGGAACTATTTAGCGACCACTTCCTTTCGAAGGCTAACTTCACACTAGTGAAAATCACTATACAACGTCGTGGAGTACATCGCAGGTCTTCCTTCTTCTAACGATCTAATAAGATGCCGCAGAAGATCGTTGGAAATGTCGGCAGCAGATCATAGAGTGCTGAATAAAGAAACACAATGCTGTTGAGACGAAATGAATTCAGAGCGTTTAAAATGCGTTTGTTGCGACAATTAGTTCTGCTAAAACAATCGACGCTTTTCGGTACTTCTTCACAAAGAATCTAACGACAATAGAATATTGTAGCTCATAATGTACTGGATTGTACCTGCCTCCATAAAGGTTATTGAATACTCTGTCTGATGTATAAGAGAAAATGAGCAGTTGCAAATTGCATAAATACTTTGCAACGAAATTCTCTTACATTTTCATTGTTCACTGATTTGCTTATAGTTTGTAGTTTGCTCTGTTGCAGTCTACTGACAACTTTGATATATTCTACAGTCGGCGCAGTGATTATTCATGTAAAGGAACGTTAACTATGCGCCCGCGCAGAACGGATGAGTTAACGGTGGGACACATTGTGCACCTTATGCGGTACAACTAATAGAGTGGCAGTTGATGTTTGCTAGTCGAGGAGTCTGCAAGTGAATTTTGAAAAGACATTTCTACTTCGCATAGCAATCAGTGAAAGAAGGACAACTTGTCCAAATAAAAGCTGCCCACCTTGTCCAAATATCTGCCCATCGTTTGCTGCGCCCATCCGCCGTGTTCGCTCATTGCCCGAAACGCGAATGTGCATATATCCATCAAGGCTATTAGCTAGCCATGGAAACAGACTGTCAGCAATAGCCAGCATTTCATCATTTTTTATTTCCACTCAAAAATCAATCCCCTAATTTTTCCCCAAAAAACTACTGCGTATCTATACATTCATCTGCATGCCTATGCATGTGCGTGATTGTGTGCATATCCGTTCACGCGTCGGTCTGTGTTTATGTGTATATTGTGCATGTATGTGTGCATGATTACGGTATATTGGCTGCTATCAAAGGTGTTCTGTTCTGAGAAAAGATGGAGATACGATAATGCAAGCATTGTCAGGCGTTGTTCCATTCCTTTTGCACTGAGGCAGCCTCCAGCGTTTGCTGGCAGCTTTGCGTCGCATCAAGTTCATTGTTAAAATTTCACAGCTGTATAGAAGTCGTCCATATAAAAATTATTTCCCCTACACTCTTCTCTTTCCATGAGTGTTTTGGCAAACCTTGCTTTATGAAAGAGCGTTGCAGGCGATATTGTGTCATCGATCACTTACTTGGGCATGCGTATCCAACTCGCGGAATCATCACATCTGGGGAATGTGGAATTTAGTGGCCAAAATATGAATTCATGATGGCCTCTGCTGCTATGAGTCACGATGATCCCATCAATTTCGAAAGGAATTGCGCGCACTTAAACGCAAAAAGACTTGCATGAATATTACGCTGTTTGTGTTCTTTGGCCGGACCATAGAAAAACGAGTCTTCAGAAGATCTGTGTGTGCGTGGATCATTTGAAATATGGAGCCGTTATAGCTCATATTTCGCTTTTTGTAATTAGGCATTTGCGAAATGATTGTTGAGGTGATCAGGGCACCATAAGTTTCTCCGCCTGTTGTGAAATATATGAACAGCTTAGATCCCGAGCACAGTGGTGATATAATACGTCAATAGAATGGTTCTCCTTAGAGTAAGTACAGGAATATGTAACTACTCAGAGCTGATCTGAAATAAATTAACGAGGTGAGAGTGGGCTTCGGAGCAAGCGATTGGCGATGTTTGGACCAAACGTATGGCAATTTAGGTGTGTTGAGATTAGCGAACTGTCATAACAAATCCAATGACGATCATCGCAATGCCGCTGTAGATGTCCATTGTTGTTATGCTGTAGAGATATGCAGACATTTCTGACGAATTTTTGCGATGTTATGCGAATATTAAAATATCTGTTGCGTATTTAAAACTATTGCTTTATAGTGTAAATATTTATCGGATTTGCAGGAATTTTCGTTCATTCGTTGAGTTGTTCGTCAAATTATGATGCTTCTCGTGATTTTTTTTTTGACTTCACGTAATTTATTCTCATACCTATAGAAAGTTCTTCGTGTTCCATTAAACGTTCACTGTACTTTCCAACTGCAGAAGAAATTTTCTGCGTTAAATGCATCGGAAATTTCGTATAAAAATTTCTTTGAGCATTCACATTCACTTTCGAAAAACGCTGAATGATCGCCTGATCTCTCATCAGCAAAGAATTTTTTACATTTTCAGAAGAAGAATAAAAAATGAGGTAGTCAGCAGATGAAATTTGTTAACGGGCGTTTTGCTTATGAAAATTATATATAGGTTTGCACTTTCGTCACAGAGTGGCGTAACAAGGATATATATATATATATATATATATACGCTATATATCCGTTATATTAGTATACCGATTTTCTGAACGACCCATCCAAAGTTCAGTACTAAGCATTGAGAAATGTTTATTATTATGCGAGATCGAATGGTGCAGCATGATTGATTGCTCGCGTTCTTTTACTGGGCTGTTCTTTTGCAGTGACTTCAGTTGCATTGTTGGTTTGTCAAGGAACACGCTTTTGCCTTTCCCTTTCACATATAATGGATTTGTCGTTTACCACCATTTGTCACCGCTTTCGCTCTTTAATCTAGTTCACACTCCCCATATCTTGATAGAGCAATAAATAGCCAACGAACGTACTATGATAGATAATAGCGAAGAGTCTTTCCTTTGTATATTTTATTCTGGCTGTTTGTTTCGACCGTTTTCTCGAGAAGCAAGAAATATTATACTGACATCAAGCTTAACTGAGAAGCATTCTGTTCTCACTGTGCAAGTGTTTGAATTTGACGTGTATAAATGGACATTCAATCGCCTACTGTTTGCAATATTTGCAAAAAATGCAAACAGCAACGGATGTCTAAATGCTTCTGATCAAGCAAATAGCGCGCTGCAATCATTGCTGCTTTGCGCTGCTTGCGAACTTCTGCAGCGCGCGCATTACGGATTTCTTTCACTCCACATACACATGCAATCATGCTTGTATTTGTCTCTTTACGAATCTCTGCAATTACTGCACAAGTTTAATCGCGCTAGCAAGGGAGGTTATTATGCTGCAATTTCATGACCACACTCCCCTCACAGATTGATTGCTCGAATTATAGCTCATCGTCCGTTATGCAATCTGTGACCATCGGGTTGCAACCGAAATCCTCGCACTCAAATCCTCGGTTGGAAAGTTGTATGTGGTTCGATTTGCACAAACAGCAGTAATATTTTCATCCGTTCCTGAATGTTCATAAAACGATCCGGTTTGATTGGTGCAACTTTAAAAAATCACAAATAAATGCAACCTTTTGACGCTTATTTCTATGAAATTTCGTTGCAGGTACTAAAGGTGCTTAAAGTTGTTCAGTGACGCGTTGATAACGAGTGCGTCGAGTCAGACTAGATAACCGCATTCTTCTTTTTTTGTGATAATATTAGACGCGAATATATCAACTGCTTCTTTATCACCAAACGCCATTGCTGCCGGAATCGTTGCAAATGATAATTTTTTTCAGTTTTTCGTCCGTTTGTCAGGTTGATTTCATTGAATGAGAATGAAAATCTTCGACCTTTCATCGGTAAGTGGCTCGTTAGGAAAATAAATAAATAAAAGTTAGTGATAGGATTAGAAAGCCTTCGCTCCCAAAGAAGCCTAAGATGTTCTTTCTGCACAGAGGATTGTTTTTGAAGATTTTTCCTGTGAAAATCTTGTGAATTACTCTCTCGGATGGGTTCCTCCGAAATATTATTGACACTTCACGAGATCTACGGCTGTGGAGTTGCGAAATTGCTTGCTGCCTCATGTTTTATCTTCTGAAATCGTTTAGTGGATTTTTGTTGCTAAATGTATTGCGAAAACACTTTTGCTTTAATGGATTCATTGGTTAATTTTGATGCCTTTCTTTTGAAAATGTTAATCCACAGTCGATAGCCTATATTGTTCGACCGAGTGGTGATGCTTGAACGCTAAATTTCGTATTGCCGCATTCAACAAATTCGCTCATAACATTCACTTTTTTTATTGAAAGTCGATGAAATGAAATTCCTCTGTGCATCAAAACTTTTCTGATCTAACGGAAAACTCTCTGAAGTGAGCCCTTTTGTTTTGCCTGCCACCAAAATCATCAGACGACATTTCGGAAAGCAAAGCTGTCAGGTGATGCGGTAATTTTGTTACTTTACCAGACAACTACTCTTCCCACCATGGAGTTTCTCTGAAGTTAAGCTGATTGTTCGCACAAAGTCTTATTCATTAAGAGCAGTTGTGGCAGCTATCATTTAATAACAGCATCATAATAAAACTTGTTATCGCTGGTACTTGACTTGTTTTATGCGTGCAACGCACATGACACTACTGGTTTCTCGTTGCTAATTGGTATATTATTCGCAACAAAAATTTAGCCATAAATTTGATAGAAGTGTTGAAAAAAAAATACTTCGGCACAATGTGGATCGCACGTGTATATTGCTCGGATAGGCAGAATATGGCATATTTTGTGCACGATGTTGATGACAGACAGCCAATGTGCGTTTATTCATAAATTCCAACATGCATTAACATCATTTCTTTTCGAAGACAACTTTTTCATTTCATTAGGCAATAATGGGCATGTTCTCTCATATCAGTGCCATGAAAATCGACTGGAGCAGATAAACTTGGAAATAACGTTTAAAAGCTAGTAAAAGTTTTTTCGTTCGATCTCACGGTCGGATGAAGCCAGCATTTCGCGTCAAGTGTCCAGGATCTCGGGACGGCCGGGATTTGAGCATCCAGAGAACCGACGAAACACTGTGAGCTTTCACTCACCTAATAAATCAGAATTGTGCTTGCTGTATGTTTTTACTTCGCCAAGACCTAGCTTCTGGAAATGAATGTTCTTTTTTAGTGAGAAGCTGATTGCATAAAACTCAAGCAGATGATTTCTCACATATTGAAACATCAAATGTCTCTTCCAAGTCCACACCTCGAAAATACTTATTGACTCATTGTGATGCGCGTAGTAACTAGCGCTGCATGATTGTTGGAGAAATGAGAGAGGGGGCTAGGTAAGTATTTCTGTTGCCTTTGGAATGTGATCTTACTCTTCGTTGAAGCACCCAAAGGAATGATAAAGATCCATTGGAATATGATGCACTATCGATGCACAATCTCCTGATCACTGAGTCGGTCGATTAAATATTCATTCGACATTCTTTGCAGTCGTATGCATGCAGTTTCCGATCATTCGCAACTGTCCGACTTCACAGTCTCACCCTATGCCCTCATATATAATTCCTTACTTTGCTTGTGCAACTTCCGTTGCGTTCTATGACTTTTTCATCCCAAATTACTCGTACATGTCATTATTTTGATCGGTCGATGTGAAGTATCGGGGCGGATGAAATGAGCACACTACAAACGAATCGAATCTTCAGAGTTTATGTGATATATGCTTCTATTTCAGGCAGCGTAGTGAACAAGAAGGAATTGCAAGGCATACAGGATGGTGCAGATAGCAGCTGTAAGTCACAAAACAGTACTATGCTGTTCAGAATACGAAACATGTCAAACGCATTTTGAAAAAACTCGCAGAGCTTCGATACTGAAAAAAAAGAAAAACCGTGCAGCCCGTTCGAACCAACTTGGAAAGTAAAAACCGCATTTGCTCGAGTATAAATCCCGTAACATTCATTCAAACAAGCGGCTAAACTGCAGGAAACATAGTGTATGCATCTAGGTGAGGCAGTTATATAATGAAGAAATGGTTTCTTTTCTATATTCTTTTGTCGATTTTCTGAGGTTTAAAGAAGTAACAATCTGGGGAAATGGTTCATCAGTTTTACATTTTGATTTCGGAGGAAATTTTTTGCCAAACACAGTTCGACTTCTCGAAACGTTTTATGATCGAATGCTTCGAAACGATTTCCTCATCGTCGAAGATAAAGGACAAATTTGAGAGATTTAACGACACTCTACAAGACGGATTCCCCTTCTTGTTGTGATCACTTAAATCAATTCATACGCTATATCATCTGGATTAAATTATCTATGCAAAAGTTCAAACGATAACCTTTGGACGAACCGAGGCTGGCGGAGCAGCCCAAGAAACCAGACTAGCCGATCAAGCCAACAGAGTTCGCCCATTGCCATTCTAACTAATTTATATTGTGATTTCAGCACTCCGCTTGTGTGCGCTGTGTGACCATAGCCATTCTTATGCGTTATTCTTATGCATGCGCGGTAAAAGTCATCAGTAGAAAATGGCTGTGGATCTATATCACCCAAGTGCAACTTGTACAATAATATAGAGACTTTTGAAAATACTAGAAATTATAATTGTTCTTCGAAAGCCACACAATTCTTGCTGTTTACTGAGACAAGGCATAGTTAAGAAGTCTGATACGCACACATCATATGATGTGTCGCGCACATTGGTTGGCGTTATTGCAGGCAACATCAGAAGGGAACAATCAACGCAGACCTAAGTCTCATCCGAACACCACCGTTTATGTATACTTATTAACGTTGATGGCTTGTCTTGGAGGTCTCTTATTTGGATATGATACCGGCATTGTCTCAAGGCTGGTCATGTACTTCTTTTACAGCAAAATTTTATCAATTATGAAGTAAAGCAGTACAAAACCTGAGGAATGTTTTTTCCCACTGACACTGTCTATTGCTGTGCTTCAGTAGATATAAGCTGGTTCAAGTGGAATGGTAAGCGAAGGAACCGCTGTTATTCCGAACTTCTCTCAGTAAAAATAGAAGTACTGCTCAACCACAGTGATCCGAATTATAAAAATAGCCAAGAGAAAGTGATGTTTATATTGGGTTTATCCAAGGAACAACCACTCACGGGAAAGATTTCTGTTCATATTGACTTTCTCATATATCAGCAAATATCGTTGCCGTATATGGAAGAGCGCTGAATTCATTGCAAATTGACTGATGCTCTTCAGCAGCTACTTCAATTGTTGTCCGTATGCCTCTCATTCCATAGCTGTAGGTGAGAAGGCTGAGCTCTGATAGCAATTTTAATTAGCCCAGATCCAACCAGGAGTAATAATCAGCAATTGGTATCTTTTTAAAAAAGATAATCATTTAGCCGCATCCTGGATTCCGGAATTCGAACTACCCACAATCATCCTGACCAATTTCTGCTGATCTCAGAAGCGTAATTGCGAAGCTTTCAATATGAGTGATGGCTGTTTGCAGCAAAAAAGCTTTCGCATATTTTCTTCGTGCAAATTCATCCCGCAACATACTCCTCCTTGATCTATGGTTATGGTCTATTTGTGATTGTGATTCACTTTTCCAAGAAAGATTAAATCATGGAAGGCTTTCGTATCGTTTCGAATTTTAGCAAAAAGGATTTCCATTCGAGCTTAATTCAGAAAGATGGTGTCTTGAGTGATCACTTTCTGGCTTGCTCTTTCTTGATTGACCATCCCCAACACCAGAGTAGCACATCAAAGATAACAGATATTTCAATACAAATGGTGGGGTGATGGATTAATGCGGCGCTTTCCATCAGCATTACTGAGGTCCGTTAACTACAGGAAACAGAGTGTGTTACAAAAGAACAGTAATGTATGTGATAGTCGAATGACTGTTATCGAATATTATTTATGGTCCGCTTAACTACAATCCGCTATCAAATCGCAGACAGTGCTTAACCTTTGCAGTGCAATGTTATACCTACCGCTCAATAAACAAATAGGTTACCTATCGACTTTGTGGCAAGAACTGATAATCAGCATAACGCCGGGAATGGCTGGAGTATCTGCTCTCATTGCTGGTAAGCATTCTTTGAAAAAATGATTCAATTACACTGCTTTAGCCATATATTCATATGGCGAAACTTGTAATGCATCGAGGAAAAGATTCATCTCGAATGAGAGCAATATCATCGTTCTGCTTGCACTGTGAAGGAGCGTTGTTTATTTTGGCACATTGTCGTAATAGATCTCCATCAAGAAATGTTCCTGAGAAAGAGATTATTCGCTGATGAGGATCATAGCAGTATGGACAATGTTTTTATCATTTTCCGCAATACTGAAGATGCGTAATTGCAACTCTTCAGACTCGTTCTTGATTGTGCTCCTCCAAACATCCTCATTCGGAAACTTGCGTTCATTGTTGAATATTTTTCTGATTTATGATGAAGCAATTTCCGAAGCATTCGCGGCGAATTCATTCAAGTCAATTTAGGCAAGAGTGGTGACCATTTTGGGCGTCGAATGGTGATTCTTGCTGCAAGTGCCACATTCGTGATCGGTGCAGTGATGAGCGGTGCAGCTCCTGAACGGTGGACTCTTTTCGGAGGCAGAATTCTCCTGGGCGTCGCTATCGGTAGGAATTAACTATATAGCGTTCCGACGTAAAGTTGATTTGGTAATTTGTTCAATCTTTCACGCCACTCATGCTCTGTATACGCTTTCCTACGAAGAAACTATGAGTGCAAGCAGTTATGGTGGCTGAAGAGGATTCGGCGCATTTTCTCGAGATAGAAACTGAGTGTATTTTCTCGAGATGGAAACTGGGTGCATCTCGAGACAGATACTGGGTGCATTTTCTCGAGATAGGAACTGGATGCATTTTCTCGAGATACTTTTTATCGGTTGAAGAGGTGTTTCGAGTCTATCTTATAAGTGGTAACATGCTCGATAATGTGAACAATCTAGTTGTGAGGTGATCTTTTATTTCGAGATGACCGCAGATCATGTTCATGCTTAAGTTTCATGTTAGAGAATATGTGAGAAGCCGTCAACGAACAACGTCGATTCTCGAGCGATTCTGCGCAGTAAAACTGCATTAAAACTTTATTTGCTACTCTCTTTATGTAGGAATCTTTTTTCATGGATTCACATTAGTTGCTTTACGTTTTTCCATCCCATACGACGCAGAACTATAATGCAGTCCTGCCTATCAGCACTGCATGTAATCTGCAATGCTACTGTGCTCTATCCCATACGCTCATTTCCTTCGAACTCCTCTCTTGTGGATTTGTATATTCTGCAACTGCTGCCATCTTCTAGAGCATTTATTACATGGATCACACATAACAACGTTCTGCCAACAGCTTCAACTTGTCAGTAAAAAAGGTTACTGCAAAGGGTTATGCAGTATGCAGATAACAATGCGCAAAGTAAAAACATGTTTGGCGTAATAGATGACGAATATGCGTATATTGCATTCGGAGTCGCATTTCGAATTGTCTAAATTTAATTAAATTTCGACATAAATTAACTGAAATGGCAATTGCAAAACACTCATCGATCAGACGTGATAAAGTTGCAGTGAAGTGGCAAACGAGATTGCTAATAGAAATGGTTAGAAAGTTGTCACAGTGAATGCAGCAGCAGTATGAGATGGTCACGACTCATGCGTTTAGCAAACANGAATGCAGCAGCAGTATGAGATGGTCGCGACTCATGCGTTTAGCAAACATATTTTTTTTTTTTTGCTCTCTGCTTGGATTTATTATGCTTTAGATGGCACTGAATCGTTTGATTTTTGTGTCGCTTTGCGAGGTCAAGGCATATTCAAACAAATTTGGCTGAAATTATGCTGCTTAGCTGCGATAATGAGCTCCTTTTAGGTTTCGCGTCTATGATCATTCCAGTATATATTGGTGAGGCAGCACCCTCACACATACGAGGTATGCTGATAACGATTTATCAGTTTATGGTTGCGTTCGGATTTGTCGTTGCAAATGCGTTTGCTGCATGGTTTGCGCATTATGATCCAGTAAACCTCGGATGGCGACTGATGTTTGGATTCGCAGCGGCTCCTGCAGCTATTCAGGTAATTGTCGTCCACTTTTCCGCAGCCTCTCTTCTTCGTCAATACCAAAAAAAACTATTTTTATTATAATTCTAGCCATAAGAAATCAAAAGTAGGGTAAATCCCGACCCTTTAATAGTTATAAGAAAAGGGGAGCCTTTAATATCTGAGGCTTCTCCACTTTAATTGCAAAATAGGTGTCTCATTTCGGTCACTTAATTAATGTGAGCGCTGTTCGTTCCATGCTAAAGCATTACTGCCTTCCCTTGGAATAGATGGAGTCATTTCTTCACAGCTGAAAGGTTCGGAGGTGATTCAAAGAAGCTGACTGCAAATTATTCTGAGTCGATGAGTATTTTCTTGTTTATTCTTTTTCAGCAGTTGAATATCGATTGATTGCGAGGAATCGCCTAAAACGCTTTTTTTTCAAAATTTCAAAAGTTGCATTTCAGTTCGTCTGTTTTTTATTCCTTCCTGAAACTCCACGCTTTATAACGAATGTTCGAGGAGAGGAGGAGGCAAGAAAAGTGTTGCAAAAAATATATGGTGGCAGCAAGGAGTGGATTGACTATGAGATGGACGAAATAACGAGGAATATAGAAGACGAAAATCAGTATCGCAAGGCTGTTGGTTGGATGCCCTTAATTCATATTTATGTGGCGACATTTTAAAAAACCTTAGAGAAATTACGCACCCCAAATCTGCATGTCGTGTTTAATCGTTTATCTGCCCGGGCGTCTTATATTGTCGTCAAAATTGTCACATATTCTAAGAGCAGTCTTCATCAGTAACGAGCAGCTAATTGGCTTCTGATCATTTTCGATTGAGCGTGTGCGGTTTTTCAGACCGAAATCAACCAAGCTTATAAGGAGCACACATAGCTATCGATGATTACTGCGTAGTGTCATGTGCAATGTTTATTTTCAAAGGATATCACTTGTAACCCAAATTATAGCCCTCCAACCATTGTCGTTCAAAATTGAGGATTTGTCGATGCATCGGTATCGCACTTTGCTCAACAAAGATGCAATTTCTTTTGTAGTGACTTTCCTCAATGCTGACTTATTTTATGAAGAATTTGCTGTCATTGTGTAATGACTGGGTAACTGCAGCTAAATAAAAGCGCGGATAAGAATGAAGAATATGCATTTGCGAAGTATACCGGATTAAGAATACAGGTGAAAATGTGCAAGTATTAACTTCCCAGGTATTCCACAGTTACGGTTGCTGTAGGCATTTAGTGGTTTGATAATGTTCACTACATCCTCTCTCTCCTCTTCTCCCTCGTTGGTGAAGGAAGGAAAGTGACAGAGAGAAACCTAATGTGTTTCAACACATTCGTTTCTGCAACAGACGCTATAGATTAAGCGCAGAATCATCGCATAGCAGTTATGGATAGGCAGTCTTCTATTAGACGGTGGCACCCCAAATTATCATACTCTTCATGTCAATGCTTGGCCAGAGTTTGAAGCATATTTTTATATTTTCTTTTGGAAATACTATCTTGAAATCTGCCATTCTGTTTCGTCACAGATAAATTTTTGGTAGACCTCAAAGTAACGGAAAGTAATCGAGTTCATAGATGCTGCCAATGGTCTGTTCTGTATAAGGAACTTACTATTTTATTAAGTTTGAAGAATCGCTAGAAATGTGTTTGACAGACACTTTTGCAGACACATTAGGGGAGCACGAGCAAACGTGCTTTTGTTCCTACAGTGAACTGAGGAAGTCTAAAGTATTTTGCTAAAACCTCTGGCTAAACTTAACTTTTGCATGCAATAAGAAGGATATGCGTTTTTTTTCTGTTTTTCATCATGCGTTTTTGTACACAGGTTCCAATGATTTTCGGGTGCTCTATAGGCAGTCATTTCATTTGGGAAGTAGGGTCGATTTTCAAGACACTTACGGCTTAAGAGCACAGTATCTCAGGAAGGAAATAAAAACACATCTGAAAATTTAATGACGACTAGATGATTGGAATCACGTTTAAATTGCGNAAGGAAGGAAAGTGACAGAGAGAAACGTTGGTGAAGACAGAGAAACACATTCGTTTCTGCAACAGACGCTATAGATTAAGCGCAGAATCATCGCATAGCAGTTATGGATAGGCAGTCTTCTATTAGACGGTGGCACCCCAAATTATCATACTCTTCATGTCAATGCTTGGCCAGAGTTTGAAGCATATTTTTATATTTTCTTTTGGAAATACTATCTTGAAATCTGCCATTCTGTTTCGTCACAGATAAATTTTTGGTAGACCTCAAAGTAACGGAAAGTAATCGAGTTCATAGATGCTGCCAATGGTCTGTTCTGTATAAGGAACTTACTATTTTATTTGGTTTGAAGAATCGCTAGAAATGTGTTTGACAGACACTTTTGCAGACACATTAGGGGAGCACGAGCAAACGTGCTTTTGTTCCTACAGTGAACTGAGGAAGTCTAAAGTATTTTGCTAAAACCTCTGGCTAAACTTAACTTTTGCATGCAATAAGAAGGATATGCGTTTTTTTTCTGTTTTTCATCATGCGTTTTTGTACACAGGTTCCAATGATTTTCGGGTGCTCTATAGGCAGTCATTTCATTTGGGAAGTAGGGTCGATTTTCAAGACACTTACGGCTTAAGAGCACAGTATCTCAGGAAGGAAATAAAAACACATCTGAAAATTTAATGACGACTAGATGATTGGAATCACGTTTAAATTGCGGAAGCTTTATTCGAAGTATCTTAGCAAATTCGTTCTTCCTAAATGGTTTCATTCACGAATAGGGCTCACACTTTGTCTGCTTTCTTTCTCCACACGAGTGTAGTCTTCACTGTCGATTACTTTGCAGGCGATTCATTCGTAATTTCACGCGTAATCAGAACGCCGCACGTGCGCAAGGCAATGCTTCTTGGATGCGCAATGCAGATGTTCCAACAACTAGCTGGCATCAACACAATTCTGTAGAATTTTAACATTTGTATCTAAATTGTCAGCACTCTGAAGACGACTGCACAAATACCGACCACTCTTTACCCGCAGCCAACAAATCATGTAGGAAAATTGAGTGACAGGAACTGGGGGCTAGCTCAACCTTGAAACGCTTGTAAAGAAGGCGATGATTGCTAATGGAAGTTAGAGTTGAGAGCAATCGTGTAGCGTTGGTTTTTATTAGTGAAGGTTTGCGGTTCCTCATTTGAAGTCATCGGAATTGCGAACACAGCACATGCGAAATCGCATGATGTCTTCAAAACGCTTCCCTTACAAAAAACTCGAAAAGCACAGAAAACAGATGATGCTTCATTTCTTCTATGCGTTCATTTCACCGATACAAACATTCTGACATCGTTTCAGGTATTATACGGGAACAATTATTCGTTCATCGGGTGTTAAAGACAAAATATCAACCATCTGGATATCTTGTGCTGTTTCATGTGAGTTGTTGCACTACTCATCGATCATGTCAGAATTTGCTCGCATAAGAAATTCTCAATGAGCTGCATTGTGAGTTTAGGCTTTGAAAGCGTTGCGTCTATCGATTTGTATTGCACCAATCCAGCGAGAGTTTGATTACTTTACAAACCGATTTTAGCATTTCAACGACTGAAAATGGGTTATCATACATTACCGCACAGGAATAATGCATTCAGTCTCGGTTAAGCGCACCCTCTCAAGTCGATGAAGTTACATAGCGAATGCACTTAGACACTTGTCTGAGAGATTTGCACGACCAACAAGCAATCAGCAAAACTAATGCATATTCAACCAAAGTAGGTGCTCAAACGCGCATTTCAAGACNCAATCAGCAAAACTAATGCATATTCAGCCAAAGTAGGTGCTCGAACGCGCATTTCAAGACCTATTGACCGTGCTGTGGTAGGTGTTGCCAAGTCGGCAAGGTTGTGAAGCGATAACTCCAGAAACCCAACTGCCACCAAGTAGTTTTTGGAACCACAACTGTAGACGCAACTCGTTTCCACAAGCACTTGGTAAGCGCTATGTGTTGCAGCTGTACAGGCAATTGGGACATTTGCGCCGATGCGACTCATCGAACGTCTTGGTCGTCGAGTTATATTAATCTCATCTATGATTGGTGTCGTGATCACACTGTGTATGATGGGCGGGGCGTTCTATCTCATTGATAGCCAATCAGCCGTCGTTGATCCATGTGAGTATTCGCTGCAATCGCAAATATGCAAAATAGTCGCATCATACAGAAATGATTTGTATGGACTTGCTTGTAAAGAGTGGAATCGTTCAAAGTGAGGAAAAAGTGATAGGGACAGTTTTGAGGTTAAATCGCGTCCATATTCCGTTTCGTTTGGGTTCGGCACAAATTTGCACTATGAAGGTTCCTTAGATTTACGTATTTTTTGCAATTCATCCGAACTGCAGCAAATATTTTCAATAAACGAGAGAATAATGATGAATAATGCACTCATTTTTATGTGGGTAGAAGTGATCATTTGAATCCTCTGCTAAAATGTTTGACTATACGAATTCCTGGAATTTCCAAATGTTAGCAAAAGCCTGGAATTTCTGAGTGAAAATAAGATCACTTTTAGGAACCTAACATGAAATTTGACATCGTACTGCCAAAGTTATCAACGTTGCTTCTCTGGTTGTTATTGGTAAGATGCGAATGATAGGCGTATATATCATGGTCGAGTACCTCTAAGAAAAGGATTTTGTTCAGAAATAGCTATGCGTATTCGAAAATGCATTCATACTGATGAAGGCCAGGCAAACCACGAGTATGTCATCCTCTGTGGAAATTGCAGTGACTTAAGTGTTCAAGAGATATATTGACAGTGTACGAGAAAGTTCAGGGAAGATGGTAAAGCATGATGCATCCTTCCCAATGAAAATGCCATTCTTTATAGCTGTTCACCAAGAGAAAGGCTTCCAACTGATGTAGTGCAGATTTCTTCCGCATCTTCCGCGAACTTGAAGTGACAGGCAATTCACTTTTGAAAATATAGAACGCAGCTACGGCACGATGTTGGTCTTTCTTCGCATGTCTCTACAGCTTTGCATCGACATCGCTTTTCAGTGCACGCATATGCTGGAATTGAGCTCGATGGTGCTGTAAGTAATGCGACCATCGACAAGTGCGCCGCATACAAGTACAGTTCTTTTTTGCATGCTCTAGATAAATAGAGAAATATAGGCACAAAGTGCATTCTACTCAAATAAATTATGCAGTGAAATTTAGCTGCTCTGTATGAAATATTGTAGATCTTCTTGTTCTTTTGTTTCTCCTTCGCAGCTATCCTCTAACTGGAGGCATTCCGCGACTTTTTCTACTCGAGAGTTTGTCGGCCTTACACCCTTTCTGTCATCTCTGCCTTCGCTAGATTTCCCAGAAAACCGATCTCGCATGCTAGTCGCTTTATGATTTTATATTGCTATGCTCTAAGCAAATCAGTTCCCAAGGGGTCTCTCAGCGGAACACTGTCTCTTGGCATCGCAGCGACACTTGCTTTGTGCTGCTTACCGATTACCTTTCTCAACTATTCTCGTCGTAGTCGTTTCCTTCCTCCGCTCCCAATCAAATCGTTCCTTGTACAGCCGTTTCTTTAATGGAATGACCCTCAACTTTCTCACTTTCTTTCCCAAACCGTCTGCACTGCCCCTCTAAGTCAAGTCACGAAAACAGTCTTCTCACAGTGTACTAGATGAAAGGACGAACGGAATGTGCCAAAAGTATTTAAACAATGTGGGATACTTTTGGCACATTCCGTTCGTCCTTTCATGTAGTACAAGTATTTAAACAATGTGGGATCTGCGAAGGAGTAAACACGAGTTTTAAACATGATAAAACTCATCGTTACGCTGTGTGCATGCCCTCTCCATCCTTTCCGACATAAAGCGCATAGTCCTCAACACCTTCTAATGCGCTCAGATACCTCACACCGTTCCTGTATCAGAGCTGTATTACACCTGCTACGGTTCTGCTTGAACAAGGTGTCGAATGGATGTTGAGTGAAGCAGACTTGCTGGAGGGTTTTTAATTGACTTCGTTTGAATCTCACAAAGAAACATTTATTTTCACTGTTCTCGTGAATCTTTCTCTTTTATGTTTGAGTGGTGCCTGTCATATCACAGCAGATTGTCAGATTAATACCCGCTGTTCCATGTTTCAACAGGAGATTTAGTATTCATGGGGAAAGTATATCGTTTCAGAAACTGTGCCTCTTGTGTGACATCATATTTGTGTGGTTTCTGTTCATCCGTAAATTCTTCGACAAGCGGTCAGTGTCTCCCTGTTGATAAAAGCAATGTGGAGCACTCATTGGTTGGTTTCTGCAAGGTATGTTTTACTCAACCAATCATATCGCAAACCATTTCAACTGCATGTTTTCCGTTTGTTCTAATTAACCCATAAAAGAGGGTTACTTCGGCACTTTCGATATTTCAGCGTTGCAGTGTTTTAATATTAACAGTGCCATCGTCGCGCCACTTAGAAAATGTACCTTAACAAATCGTTGCGGCCACTGTAGTCTAATCTTGAAGGCATTTAGAATCCTCTTCGATAAAACGAAAATGTTGCCAACAAACCCCGACGAACCTTCGATCTACCAATTGTCAAACTATTGCTTTATCACTGAGCTACCTAACACCCTTCTATTCACAGCATTCTAGCCTTTCTTATTGCAGAATGGCCGTCAGGACTCTGAGTACTTGTTCGCCGACAACTACTGTTTCACTAAATTCACTGCTATTCCAATAGTAGTGATGGTTCTATACATTCTCGCCTATTCGTTCGGTATGTTGTCTGAACTATGGTGCTGCGTTTTCGAGCTCGCCATCAAAAGTCGATTCGAATGCGGAACACATCCCTTTGGGTTGGGAAGTAGAAAATGCATCTCACGAACGAAAAAGATTTTAGAGCTTACGTACAGAGCATATTTGCTCAAGAGTTTTGAAAATAGAAATAAGAAACAAAAATATAAATAAGAAAGGAGATTTTAAGATATACAAAACAGTGTTGAAGTATCCTCAGCTTGTGTCTCTCGATGTTTATAGGTGGAAGTTGCTGAGTAGTGGTGTTGCATGAAGCATTCATCGTTCTTCCCTGTATTTTTATATGCAGCGAATGAAAGCCCTCTGCAGACGAAAGTTGAGTCCGCAGAACACTTTTCCCTTACCTATTTTCGTTGTGACCAACATTTCGCGTCTTTTATTGCATTCGTATACAAAAGCTGCAACCGCCTATGAGGACATTATTTAAGGAATGGGGCCAATGCCATGGGTATATAATGCAGAGATATACCCACTATGGGCACGCAGCACATGCGTATCACTATCAACATTCACTAATTGGTTCTTTAACCTCATTATTTCGCTGACCTTCTTGACGCTGAGCGAAACGATAACAAAATATGGTAGGTTGCTTTATGATAAAGATGCTTCTTACTGATTAGCTGCGATAAATTGGTGCTATCAGTGCTGCACTACATGTGCTACTGATGCCATTGGATTATGCTGAACTCTTGCTATCGCCAGATTCTCCGATATTTTTTGGGAGAGTTCATGATACACTACACTCCACTCAACTGGAAGCAAAACTCTCCACGATTAGAGCCACTTTCTTGACGGTAACTCCGAGTATCAAGTATAGGGAACTTAAGTTTTAAGGCGAAGATGGGACGGAGATAAATTGTTGAATGTCGCCACCGATGAGATTAAAGTTCCAAAGTGTGGAATGAAATGCATGGCACATCTTAGATTTCTCTTCCAATTCTCATTGCAGTCAGAGCAACTCACGGTTATTCTGTCAGTATTTTTGAATAAATTCTGACACCATTTTGCAAAACACCATATGCGAAATGCCAATGAGGTGAATATCACACTGAAAGTACGACAGTATGTTTTTTAACCTATCTCCCTAGAAGCCACTGCTTAAAATGGTGTAAGTAGAATGAGGCCTAATGTCACCATCTCTTCATGCGTTAAAATATCATCAACAAATGTTTGCATTTATCTAGAACCAGCATACGAACTTCTTCGTTTCGCATGAGCGGAAGCTTTCAGAAGAAGCTTCCTTTCAGAAGTGACCAGATTTTGAAGTTTGCAACTTGCAAACTGCAAATATGCACGGGTGTTGAATGGATAGAATCTTGGCAAATTGAGGTCTCAGAAAGAAGATCGAAGGCTTGCTAAGCGCATGTTTAAATCCGGGACGTTTTACTGTGGTTTGAAGGGAGAAGGAATGATTGTATTGGGTTAGAATACTGAAGCATTGAAATTTTTTTATTTCGACGATAATGTTAGGAATGGCATACAATTAGAGTAACCATTTTCGATACTTAAGTTCGGTTCCTAGTTGGGGACGTGGTCCTCACTTTGCTGTCTACTTATGGCTGCACAAATATTTTAGCATGAAGCTTTGATCACATATAATTGCAGGTGCATTTTTCCTCTACGCAGGAATCTCGTTCATTGGTCTCATACTCTTTTACCTATACATGCCGGAAACCCGCGGTTGTCAAATGGAAGAGGTTGAGCTGCTGTTCATGAGTGAAGCTGCGAGGCGACACAAACAGAAGATCTATGAGGAACGTGGTCGAAGAGAAGTATCGATGGAAATTCAACCACTTGACACCATCAGTGCATGAGAATATGTGCCAAGAATGTATGCAACATGACATGGGCATAGTGCTAAGTACTCACCATAGCAGCGATCATCCAACTGCATCATGCAACACGCCCTGCCTTAATGAAGCTGCTTTTATAAACGCGTTAAAATACCACTGTGTTGTTTTCTCGGTGATGTTTATTCTGCTCGTAACGAACAACCAAATAAATTGCTCATATCGATTCACTCTTTATCTATCACCTGAGGAAAACACTGATTGCTTCGAAGAAATTGGAGCAGCATAAAGAAATGGTTTATTTATGTGCTAAGGCATGTTTGGGCATTTAAGCAATTATAACAAGGCAAACCACTTATCCTACTGAGAATTACTTGATGCGGTCACAATTTATTGTATCAATTGTATAGGCTCAAGTAAGAAATACAATTTACCACAATTTTGAGGAAACTTCTGAAGGAGCTTTCTTGAGGAAATGTGGAAGTCTTATTGAGCGGATTCAAGTTTCGCTTATAAAAATTCCAACACAGCACAGCAATGCTAGCTGCCACTTCAGGTGTATGCTAACAAGCCATATTTCACACGCTTTATTATGGAAGTGGGAAGTGGTAAGACGGGTTTTTATTTTGGGACGGCAGTACTTTAAAACAATGTTAAAGTGAACTGTGTTAGGAAATTGTCTCAGTTGGTCAAGTAAGTAGCTAATTAAATCACTTTTTTTTCGTGATTGAGCCAATGTTATCTTTTGCCACTCTTTGTAAATAGTTGGAAAGAATGGGCATGAATAGCCATCGCGAATGGCATTGATAGAGCAAAAAGTTTTATTGAGAACGCTTTAGGCAATCATAAAGAGCGTCTTGAAGTCTAGCAAAAGTGTCGACACAATCCGCATCGCCAGCTTTGAGGCCGTTGCAAACATATGCATAGGCGAGTTGCGAGCCAACATCGACACGGACGTTCTGACCGCCGTAACCCGAATGACCGAAGATCCAATTACCCTTAATTTTTTCTTCATTCATTCGATTTTCCTTCTCAGCTCTCTTCAAGTACCTGTGGAATTAATTCTTGTCTATCAGCCTTTTTTGTGAAAGTCTACTGTTTGCTTGCTCTTGCTTATAAGAATTCCTACCGTCAACTCACTAAGGATTTCCACGACTAGGCGATACTAGAATCTCATCCGCCCTTGAATCAGTCATCTATGTGCTTTTAAGTGCTGTCATCTTGTCTTGAAAATCAAAACTGCCCCACTCTCTAACTTCAGCGCGAATGGAAGTCAGGAGAGGAATGTAATCGGCGTATTTTTCTATATGTGAGTCCACTATGGCATGACTACTGAGTGCTTTCGAATTGAACATGACATTGGAAGAAGATATGAAGGCCAACTGTGGCGGCGATAGCAGGATATGACGCTTTGCGAAGCGTTTCAAGGAGCAGTTCCCTATTTCCATTTACATATCTTTATGAATTTTATATTGAGGCGATGTGTTTCCCTTGCGCATATAAAACTGTCTCTTCATCTCGCTGTTTCCCGATTTCCATCCGTGAACTGCGGAAGATAGTGCTATAAGATTTGACGAACTCAACATCAACTTTCACAGAAATTCACCAATTCGAAAGTCGTACGCGCATAAATCTTTATGACTTCATTAACCGGTCGACTCGAACAGATGAATCTTTTGTGCGAATTGTCTAAAAGCGAGGAGCTTATTATCATTTTATTTTTGTGAGTGGTTGAGTGAGTGAGATTGCAAAGCGCATATCTCGCAAATCCTTTCTAATAGAGATGCTTTGAGGGCGTATTGCATTCGTAGCTTCACAAAATCAACGCTTTTCTGTAAGTAAGAAGCATAGTTCAATAGAAGAAGGGCGTAACTGTTAAGCTTAATATCCGAGATGATTAATACTGCTGTGAAGAATGCGTTCTTACAACCAGTGATATTTTCATCACTCAATGTTTGGTTGCTTTTCCAATGTGCTGAAGTCTTCAACTTGGTGAGGTTTGGGCGCGCTAGGAAATGCGTCTATAGAAGTTGCATTTTTGAAGCAACAAGGCCGATAGCAAGATTTGTGACTGAGAAGTGCAATATGTCGCAGAGGTAATGCGCTTGTTCCCATAGCGAATTTTTATGCCGCACTGCATCAAAGGTCATTTCACTCAGATGAACTGTACTGCAGGATGAGGACATTTTTTGAGGATATTTATGTTGCAATAGCGATGGCACTCAACAATAACGCCATAACGTAGAGAATGAGGAAGTGTATTCCTATTGACTTGACTGGTCTATAGTGAATGCAATTTTGCAAGAGTGGTGGTCAACCAACCACAAGTAACCAGCCACATGGTGAGCTAGTAAAGATAAGCTTCAAGACTGATGAAGTCATCAGTAATAAAATAGTTCAATAATGGGAGGTATCAGTAAGCAATTTTTGCTGATTTGCGAACGAAATGAAAGTAACTGATAGCTATAGCAAAATAGCGACAACTATTTAGCGTAAGCTAAAGCTAGCAACAACCGAAGAATGAATTAACAATGGAAATATGAGCAGTTACGAAAGAGAACGAAAACTCACCATTTTGTTTTTCGTATACTGCCATCCAAAACCCTTCGATTCGGGATATCCGTTGATGATATCTAGTTGGCCGACAAGTTGCGGCTGGTCGATAGTTTCGAGAAATTTTGCCGAGAGCAGTTTTCCTTCAGCAATCAACGCATGCACTCGGGCGACTCCTCGTGCACTACCTATTCCCATATTGGAAAGCATCGGAAGGCGGCGATTCTCCAATTTATTATACTGAAAGCATTTCCTAGGTCAGTGTTTCAACCAATCTTTTTAAATACACCTGCTGATCGCGCTAAGTGAATAACAATATTCGTCTTTTGCAATGTGTAATGATAATACAGTCGGAAAGTTGGCAACATATATGGTTTCGACTTAACATTCTTTACTGCAGATTTTTTGGTGAAAAACATCATTAATGAATCCTCCGTCATTCTTCTTCTCCACGGTTCCATCATAAAAGTGGAAAATGGTGCTTTCATACATTATACACTCCTACTTGAGCAGGCCGAAATGTTCATCCACACTCTTCCCGATTGAGATAAATCTTTCCTCCGAAATCAGGAAATTTGTGATGATTTCCCTCAAATATCGACACTATCTATTTCATCTTTCGAGGTATCAAGTTCTCGGTGCATATCGAGTGTCCAAATTAGAAGATATAATTAACTTACGTCTGGAATCCTTATCCACGGCCAGTTCTCGTAGAGCCGATGCCAGTGTTCGTTGTTATAGAAGGCGAACCTACGAAGAGCCTCTGGATTCCTTCGACCTTCTTCCAAAAGTTGTTCATCTGTTGCTTCAATCACTTTCGCTACCCTATTGTTCAGCTGATCGTCTGGTAGACCGATGAAGACATCTTTAATGCCTGCAAGATCAAAGATATTTTATTCCTTCCTTAAACGTTGTGCCTTCTTGTTTAGGCGTGAAATTGTTTGCAAAGACTCCTTCTGAAGCAGTGATTTGTTCGCATTTACACCTTTCTCATTTGATTGGATGCTCGTGAAAGTTGTCCCACTTCAGAAACAGACAGGTTGAACTTCACAACATAGAATGCACGGAAAGTATGCATCATCGCATATTTCCAAACGCGTTAGAACAAAGAAACTTTATTACACTTAAATATGGTTTCCTTCAACCACGGTACACTTCGGCAAAGAAACTTCAAATTCATGAGACTTTGGCATATATGAAAATTATGACGCTATTTACAAACATAGACAAAATATGGGTCATTTTGAATACTTCTGCAGCACTCTATATATTGTGACGCAGTTTCTGATACATCTGTGATAGCAGTTCATAATCGTTCAATTCTTTTTACACTCACTTCTTCGTCGTTCACTTACTTTCATCTCTTTTACATATTGATTATTATAGTTTCTATACTTTTTGCTCTCCATGAAATTTATTGCCTCCTCTGATAACTCTACCGCCTGTCTTTTATTTCTCTTGTTCTCTCCTAGAGCACAAATAGAGTTGTTATGGGTTTATTCCTGATGATGACCATCCCATAGCCAACATGTTCATGTCAATGATGAAGACCTGGAATGTGGGTATTTTCAACGTTTCCATTCATTCAGTTATAAACTTTTTGCTGATCTTTCAACCCCTGCTACCCACACAGTAGGGTACCTCTGACGTAGCTCTTCCACAACAACGATTCGCCTGTAATTTCCATCTCACTGTGTAAAAAATGAGCTGTTTTCATATTTATAAATCCACTGAGCAAGCTGAGTCCTCGAGGGGATTTAGTGGCCATTAAACTCGCCACCTTCACTCTTCCAAGTGGAGAGACATTCTGCTGAAAATTGGAAATAGACAACAAGTTTTTGAAAATAGTGCGACACAGCTGTGGCTAAAGAGATCTGAGGATTCAACCTGTACCATACAGTTGTTCATTTAATCCCCCGTTGTTTCGGTTTTCCTCACGGTTTCACACAAAAAATCGAAAATGTTATTGTATTGATTCGTCGATGGCACACTTGCAAAATTAATCCAAAACTTTTATGCTTCTCCTCTGCCATCGCGAATAAATGAACATCAGCAATTATAAAATTCAACTCATTTTTTTCTCGTTTCGTCGCCTCTTATTAGGGTACTTTACGGATTTCGCGTTCCCAAACTTGGGATTTCCTATCCATTGGCTTCATCACTCTTACACAGCTTCCTCCCGCCATTTCGTTACCATTCAGCATGCAACCATATTCCTTTCTCACTCTTTAAATCGTTCCTCCACAAGCACCCTTGCAGATTTTTCATAGCAAACCCTCCACAACGTTTGAGGCTGGGCATCGTCTATGGTTCAGTGTGAATGAAATTGCAGAAAAGGCAGAGAAATTACAGCAAAGTGCGTGAGGAATGAATATTGGACAAAGGAATTGCAATATTGAATTAAGCAGTCTGCTTCCTTCATCGCGGTTTCTCTATTATCAGCTTCTAGAAACAGTGAAATATTCACAACTGTTGTTTAAGAACGAAATGCGGATTTAGGGCGACGGGTCACATCTAATGCTAAGCATCTTTTTTTTTCAGTGAGGAAGAGAAAATTGGTAAAGAGTTGCATCTAAATTTTTTGAGAAGTCTGGAGCTCTTCGGAATATTTTCGAAGACAAATTCCGCAATCAGCAATTGTGAGAATTCACTGCACCAAGGGCGTAGCTTAAGCACTTTTCCAACCGTGTTTATTCGTAATTTCCTCTCGAAAAAACTCCACGACACCCCTTTTCTTGGGGTCGATCCTTCGAACGATCTGATCGATGAGGAAGCCGAACGTGATAGCATGATAACCACATTTCATGCCCGGCACCCATATCGGAGTCATTCGCTCCAACTTGCGTGACATTTTTGCTGGGTTGAGAACGTCTTCCACCGTGAACACTTCGTTCCCATAAGGAATTCCCGCTTCATGCTGCGTTATTTGCTGCAAAAAAATATTAATGAATAAATCGAATGAGTGCTTTCAATAACATCCGCAAATTAGCCAACTTCGTCTTCGTTTAGCAGAACTAGCGAAAGGAAAAATTACGGATGCTTACCAGCAATGAATAACCATGAATATTATATATACTCATTTGTGGATACCGCTTGAAATTTAAGGAGCTACTTATCTCTTAACAGAGCGTTTGAATTCAGATCACCCATAACAACGCTCAAAAAGAAGTTGAAAAATGACCGACAGGTGTGCCTTAATTTCTAAGAAATTTCATTCGTTTTTCAAAAAATTGGTTGGCGACCACTCAACCTCTCGCAACTGAATGCGTTTATCCATGTATGAATGCTGAAGCACTTCATCAAAGTAGAGCCAAGCCATGACTGCAGTAATGAGTTTTACTGTAAGATGAGGACTTATCACGAAGCGATCGGTAGATGAGAAGCGTGGAACGGTTCGGGCGACAAGTGGTTTAGGTTGGGTTTATTTGTGGCATTGGCTGTCGACACAGGTTGTCACTACAGGAAGCTGTCAGCAATTTAAGACGGTGATTAAAACGCTGCAAAATTGTAATTTGCTCTACAGAGTCGATGCATTTGTGTTGATGCGCTGAGTTAAAATCATATGGGGAGAACTTTCGCTTATCGCTGCCTGACTAAGAAGAGTTCATCTACAGATTTGGGACATTCAAAAAATAGGTTGCATTTGATGACAAAGCTGCAAGCTATTCCTGCTTTTTTGCATTTCGCAAAAATTTGGGCTAAAATTGGTAAAGTCTTGAAAGCACTGTAAAGTTCGGAGTGAAAATACCCAAAATATCCAAATTTTTGGTGCATTCCTGGCCAAATTGCTGAACTGTATTCTTCGATCAAGAGTAGCGAGTGGTAAAATTTCTCGGAAACTTAAAGTACGCAGATTCATTCATAACTAATATTCACAGTCTCAAGTTCGTTCCGCTCATCTTCTCTTCGAATCTTTTTCACAGTTATATTCCAGTTCTTTGTAGAAAAAATAGTTGACTGAATTCGGTGTGAAATAATGGATTAATCAAGTCGATTGTTCACAGTGAAACATGATACCGAAGGACCGATATATTTCTGATGCAAACGTGGCCCTCATAGTTCAGACTCGGCTGGCAGCGAAATTATTGTGGTTGCAGTTAAACGAAGTGGATTGAATTGGTAGAGTAGGTGATTTGTTTCATAAAATGAATTATTCCATCGGACAACGTTTTCATCGTCGATTCCGAATAATTACGTTTCCTTTCTTTATGAGACACACAATATCCCACACTCGTTTTCTAATGTTGTTAAGGGCAGAGATATGGAGCAGATCGACAGAGATATGAGCTGAGCGTTGTAATGCAGAAGCAGACACAACCTTGCACCTCATCTTGCCTAGCATTCTATCCCACTTTTGCAGTGATCCTTCCTGAATATTCTAACAACTTGTACTTTGTGAAGCTTCCAGTGTTACTTAGTCCCCCCCCCC